>VYZW01003007.1:330-15434 GCA_013401315.1 Balaeniceps rex | reverse complement strand
AAAATTTGCCTGTTATTGATTAAAGTCAGATGTCTATAATTATGGAAGAATGATCTATCACCCTTCCTTTTAAAATGATGTGTCAATAGTAATCTCAAAGAATAGCTTGTTCATCCTGTATATAAGAAAAGGTTTCATAACTAAGCACTGGGGATTGAATTTACACAGCTTGATATTGGTGTATGTAACCACGCACCTCTTGGATACTGGTACCACTTGGCACAAGGTTAATAAATACTTTTAAGGAAGTTATGTGAAAGGATTTTGTAGTTTCATTCAATGGAAGTCCTTCAGGAGGAAAAGACTGCATTTGGCGCTGCTTAGCACCCAGACCACAGCCTTCATGGTTAGACTGAATAAGCAGGAGGAGCTCCTTCACATACTGAGAAGTAAACTCCAGTCACCCTCAGCTTATAATTTCCAATACCAGGGATGAAATATTTCTCTAAAGACTCACTCTTTTAAATGAAGGTCTGTTTTTCTGACAGTCATCAGTGCAGTACAGTTAATGAACTCCAATTTCAAGGCAAATACCTTAAGCACACTTACCTAGTCTCATTCCAAAATGAACCAGAATGTCAGAATAGTGGTATTTTTGAGCAGACTTGCAAGAGTGATCTGTTTCTTGTAAGAAAATGTTATGTAGTTTAGGAGTGCATGCTGGAATATACTTCCCCCACCCTGTGTCCCCCCAGCCCTGGCTTTTTTCAAATGTCAGGAATATTTAGCATAACTTAGTATGTTTGAATTTTGAAGGTCTATATTTGTAGAGCTTTTCTTTTCAGAGGGAGTGCTGTCACTATTCCTCACTCTGAAATAAATACCTGAAGTAAACAATGGGTTTATATAATTTCTCAGTAAATTTTTATTTTGAGTATTTCATATACTTTGATAACTCTGAAAGAATCAACATTAATGCAGCTCTGTTAATGTAATAGAGTCTAACGATAAATGTGTAAATGGTTATGAGGAGCTGATTAACTTTCAGAATTGTTTACTGTCTTTTTTATGTTGCTCTTTATGTTCTAGCTATTCATCACTACAATGCACTTACATTTCTTGTTTGGAGTCTTTAGCTGGTGATTGAGTGGTTTTGTTTTCTTGGTTGGTTGGTTGGTTTGGATCAAAACAGGAAGGATGTTTATTGGTTTTAGATTCTATTTTTCAGGGGGTTAAAAATGGTCTATTAGGATCTGCCCAAGGATACCATGGCTCTGACAAATTTTACCTTTGCTACAATGTGGCTTCTCTCCTTTAGACTTACTCAAGTCTTGGCACAGAGGTGTGGCAGTCATTTATTGTCAGACAGAGAATATTAAGGCAGAGTGGGTGGAACTAAGAGAGAATCAAATTTGAAGCTTTCATGTGAATAAAGTGTTTGCTGTTCAATCTTTTCAAGTTCTTACAAAGTTAACTTCTTTTCTCTTTTCCTATGTGTCTTTCCACCATGGAACTTCTCGCTTGCTTTCCTGACTGCCCTCTTCCCCTCCTCCCTCTTGCTGCCCTCCTATTCTGTCCAAAATGGCACAGGATTAACCTCTCTGTTAAACAGTGTGTATCCTGGGAGTTTCACACTTCAGGCTCCAGCAGCGGTTGAACTGAGTACTACACTACTTAGCCCTAAAAGTGTCTTTAACAATGGTTTGTCCAAAAGCAAGCACCATAAAATGGCAACCAATCACTTGGTGCAGGACAGCTGAGAGCAAGAAGTGGCTGTCACATTAAGCCCAACTGTTTATGATTCTGGTCTCTGTATATGGCTGTCTTTTAGTGGTACAGAAAACAATCATTCTAACAGAGGCGAGAATGTTTAGATTCACCTCTGCTGCATTTAGGTTTTAATTAAAGATAGTTAGTTCTGCCCTATGATTAAGTTATATGCTATTATAAAACTAACCAATTTAGAATTTGACATGTATGTTCCATTAATATAAAAACTGCTGAAAAATATCCATGATTGTAATGAAGAAAAAACCCAAAATGAATTATGTAACTATATGGACTTTCAGTATTTTATTTTCCTGTGAGTAAGATGACTGTTAGATGGGTTAAAATGGAAGCTTTCACTTGCTGCCAGAAACACACCAGTCAATTTAATAGAAAACAGTTTCACAGAGGAACAAAGGTCCTTGTGAGAAAGGCTGAAAACTAAGTGCAGTCAGGCACCAATGATATCCTTGCAGATGCCACACATCTTCACAGGATAGCCTCAGAAAAGTTTGCTCAGGTACGTATTACCTTAAAATGACATACTTTTTTTGATCACTCCATGGTTGAAAATGCCCTTTTAATATAGCTATGTTGTAGTCATCTTGTGAACACTCAGAACCATCATCTGATTCTTTGTGGCAGCTAGTGGAAAAGCAAATNGTCCTGACTTCACAACAGCAATGGCAATTGAGCACCAGAGACACAAAGGTTTTTGAAACACATTGACTAGTTCAGTGCTTTCATCTTACTATGTGAAATGCCAACAGTAGAATGTTTTATGATCTCTTATAAATAAGAGTCAATACTGCTACATTTCTTTTTTTAAATTTATTTTTGTTTTTAAAATAAGTAAATCTTGTGGATAAGAAACATACCTTGTCTAGAAAGATGAGAGAACCACACAATTCAGGAACTACTGAAGTTTCACTTATAGTCAAGCTTCCTCTTTGGTCTTTGCACGCCTTTTGCACTCACATTCAAACCATGACTGGATCCAGAGTTGTTAAAATGTAGGCTCATTAACCTTGGCTAACATGCTGATAAATCTGGCTTAAGGNCACAGAGGAACAAAGGTCCTTGTGAGAAAGGCTGAAAACTAAGTGCAGTCAGGCACCAATGATATCCTTGCAGATGCCACACATCTTCACAGGATAGCCTCAGAAAAGTTTGCTCAGGTACGTATTACCTTAAAATGACATACTTTTTTTGATCACTCCATGGTTGAAAATGCCCTTTTAATATAGCTATGTTGTAGTCATCTTGTGAACACTCAGAACCATCATCTGATTCTTTGTGGCAGCTAGTGGAAAAGCAAATTTCCAGAAAAGCAAATTTCCAGTAAAGCATTTTCTGTTAAAAGGTCCATTTCAGGGACTTGTCCTGACTTCACAACAGCAATGGCAATTGAGCACCAGAGACACAAAGGTTTTTGAAACACATTGACTAGTTCAGTGCTTTCATCTTACTATGTGAAATGCCAACAGTAGAATGTTTTATGATCTCTTATAAATAAGAGTCAATACTGCTACATNTGCTTGGTGCAGCAGTAAGAACTATGTCTTCCTGTTTCATATGGAGGTACAATGTCCATAGAGGAATGAGAATGATATAGATAATCCTCTAGTGAGAGAGAGATGAGGGGAAAGGAAATGGGAGTATCGAGAGAATAACAATGGGAATCCATGGAGGAAATCTTAATAGCTCATCCCTATGTCTTTTCTAGTCTCTGAGGAAATCTGTTGATTCCTGTCTTCTTGTTAAACTTTCCCAATTTTTGAAGTGTTTTACTGCAGGGCTGAGACTGCTTGCTAACACTGTGTCATTAACTCTTTCAGAGGCTTTACCTGTGCTGCGCTCTCAGCTTACTTGTATGTTATAAATATGTTACAAAATAAACATTGTTTTGATTTCCTGCTCTCTCAGGTAGTCTAAATCACTTCTGGTTTTTGTTTTGGGTTTTTTTTGGGCAGGGGGGAAGAAAAAAGGTGGCTCTGTATCTGTGTATATCACTGCATACACAGTGATTTACAGAAACAATAGATTTAGGTATCCTCTGCCTATTTACGGATGTTCAGAGCAGGAAAGGAAATGAGTTACATATGTTTGGGTTTTTTTTGCTAGACTCATCATTCTTTATAACTATCCTGGGATCTTATAAACCCATATATTATGCTGCAGTGATCTTACAGATATTTCAGCCTAATTTTAAACCAGGGTTTATATTTTCCTTTCCAGTGGACTTCTTTGAGTATAAGATATATTTCTGCATGACAAACTGCGGCTGCTTTCACCTTGTTAGTAGCAAGAAACACCCCAACGAATCTTTAAAAATCTTTTTCTATGCTTTTGCTTTGGAGCTGAATATGCCCTAAAAATAAAATTGGTCAATTGCAGCCTAAGCATCAATGACGTCTTAAAAAAATAGTGATGTCCTTACAAATATCAACAGCACAGAAACATTCAGAAGCGTGTACATTTTCAGTGCCTTTTTGAACCAAAACCAGAAGCACTTCTAATAAGCCATGAATGCTGTGGGGGCCAAAATGCCAGACTTGATGGACAAGATTCAGAAGTTAATAACTAGAAGTACTGGAAAAGAAGGAAACTCTTAAGGGATGCCAAAGGATGCACATTTGGCTGAGATTCATCTTTTCTGAAGAGGGTAAAAAGTTCCTTGAAAACTTTCATGTAGGTAATAAAGTAATAGAGGGGTTTATCATTCTGAGATACCAGTCTTAACTCCTAGTAAGTGTAAGAGTGGCAGAGAAACAATTCTTCATTCAATTCCACTCTTTATTTGAGCACGTGTGGGAAGGAACAGTTTAGGGACACAGACACTGATGAATGATTTTACTATTAAACTCCTAGTAACTTTTTGCCAGTGATTTGGACACTATCAGCCTTTATTTCTAGAAACGTCTTTTACACTAACACTTTAAAAAATGAAGTCAGAATGTTATTTTAATTTTTCATATTTCAATTAATATATTTACTTGAATATTTCCTAGTTCATTTAAATGAATATTCTACAGCAGGAAACAAAAAATGTTAAACATACTTATATCCATTAGAGATGATTTAACTAAGCAGTTTATCTTTCAAATATCTTCTTTGACACTTTGGGACAGGAGGGTGGATTACTGAAAATCTCTGGTCTTGCTGTCACCAAATGATATTTCTGGGATAATTTAAGTTAGTGGGGATGGGGCTGGATCTTGAACATAGAATGAAGACACACGAAGAAGGCAGAGTCACAAAAGGTCGGAACATACATTTTGGATATCTAAAAATTTCTGTCTAAAGGATAGTCTAAGTAAGCTGCCTAGGCTTGCTCTACAGCAATAGGGTAACAGAAGGGCACTTCTGCAGGTTCTATCCAACATCTTTTAGACACACAATTACCCCTGGAGATGCCTGTCTCTCTCCACTGGGAAAGGGAACATGACCAACTAGCTTTGCCTAGATAGCTTAGCTTTTTCATTCCAAGGGTGTTAAATACACTTTCATCATACACTTGTGGCCAGTCTTTCCATGGTGAAAGTTATTTTTATGTAGTATTATGCAAAGAACGGATTTGCAAAATACAACATGAGCTATTTCAGAAGAGTAAAGCGTTTACCTTATTCAATTTTTCTCATGTCTTGGAATTTTGTGGAGAGAGAAGGATGGATGGGGAAGGGAGTATTTTGTGACTTCTTTGTTAGAGAAGTGTGTGAGAGAAGTGGTCTCCTACAGAGAACTACTGAAAAGTGACAGTGCGGTTGATAAAGACTTGATGTGCTTAAAGGCCTATTTTTTACCCTGATGCTTTTAATTGGTCAATGAATACATTGGGACAAATATTATCAAGGCACAGGTTAAGAATACCTGTTGAGTGTTATTATAAGTTTTGTTCTAGTGGTATCTTGGAAAATTTGTCATTTGTGAAAATTATTGTGCTGGATTCTGTACGAATGGTACATGGTTATTGGTGTGGCTGAGAGGTTATTGATATAGAAATAGAAAGTAGTATTGCATATTTTATTTAAGTAATTCACCAAACACATTTCAAGCTGTTAGTTATTTTATTACTATTTACTTAGGTTTGCTTAGTGTGCAAAGGTTTCCCTTATTTTCACAGGGGGAATAAATGATACCTTTGTGTTGACTTATAGCCTGCCATCCAAAATATGGTTTAAGAATAGTGTGGTCTGTGTGTGAGTGTTCAAAGACACCAAACCTTTGTAGGTAAATAGGGAATCATGACTGCTTTCTCCACAGAGGCTGGCAGTTCCATTCACACTGGTGGAAACTTAAAAAGGGTAGGGACACAGAGAATCACTGAGCCCAACAGGGCCATTACCTAAGTTGCTGTAGTACCCTGATCTAGAGTGTTGAAGTGACATTTCAGAGGCAACTGAAAGGATATGGAGCTTGTCTCATTGGGTTATTGAAGTAGTGTAAGCAGCAATGTGTACATTTCAGCTTCCTGTACTTGCTGTCAAGCCTCAAGAAAGTTTGAAGAGAGTTTATGGGGAGTAGGAGAAAAAGGTTCATGGAGGTTAACATGGACGTTATTTGTGGTTCACCCATACTACTTCTTGCCCTCAGGTGTGGGGCTTATCTAGGTAAGACAGACAAAGAACATACCGAATGGAGGATCAGGCAGGTAGCTTTCCCGTAGAAACACCCACACAAAAAAAACCAAATAAACACCTGTTCTCCTGTCATTCCTCACCATTCTCCATATTTAGCTTTGCAAATTGGCGTCCAGAACCTGTAAGTGTTCTCTGCTGTCTTCTCCTTAAGTGCTTAAGACCTACCTTATCTCTGTAGTGTTAGAAGCTGATGATGCAATGGCTGGTAATGCCAGCTCTTGGGTGTGCCCATTCAGTCATGTTAGGAAGCGTGATTAGAATGAAACAAACATTCAATATGCTGTTATGAGTGGGTTTGAAAGCTGAGTATGCTACACAGGTTGGGTTCTGCTCTCAGTAATACCTGGTAAAATGAGACAAATCACCAGAGCAAGTCCTTACCCACACAGAAGATCATAGTGGCTAGTAAGGAAATATTTCTGTTCTGCTTCTGTGAGGAAAAGAATGTTGCAGTACAGACTTTCCTTACTAAAGATATTTTGGGGGCTAAACCAAACCAACCCAGCTACTAGCAATTAGGTGGTCTTTATGAGGTTTTCTCCTAGTAACACACATCTATTCAGATGGTAATCTGTTGAACTACATTCCAACCAAACTTTAAGGCTGAAACCTGAGTGCAGTAATTTTATTTATTGATAGTCTTCCCTTCTAATTGCAGGCATGGGGGATAGGAGAATGGAAAGAAAGGAAACAACACAGCTTTTGCACTGTATTTTAGTCTCTGGTCACTGTTGGAAGAAGCTGGAAGTAGCCCACTTTGTTCTAAACATAGCAATAGTGGTCCATGCCTCTAACCACAGAAACAGAAGAAATGGAAGAGGCTGGATCATGCACAATATCCACCAACGCATGCTAGCCTTGGATCAGTATGGCAGAACCATGGAGGTCTTGTGGGAGAAAAGCTATGGAGGGCAATCAGTTTTCAGAATTTGAGACTTGAGCAAAGGCCAACAATTAGGACATTAACTGTTACCAGAACGTAGAATCATAGAATAGTTTGGGTTGGAAAGGACATTTACAGGTCATCTAGTCCAACCCCCCTGCAGTGAGCAGGGACATCATCAACTAGATCAGGTTGATCAGAGCCCCGTCCAACCTGACCTTAAAGGTTTCTAGGGATGGGGTCTCCACTACCTCTCTGGGCAACCCCTTCCAGTGTTTCACCACCCTCATTGTAAAAAATTTCTTCCTTATATCTAGCCTAAATCTACCCTCCTCTAGTTTAAAACCATTACCCCTTGTCCTATCACAACAGGCCCTGATAAAAAGTTTGTCCCCATCTTTCTTATAAGCCCCCTTTAAGTACTGAAAGGCCGCAATAAGGTCTCCCCGCAGCCTTCTCTTCTCCAGGCTGAACAACCCCAACTCTCTCAGACTGTCCTCATAGGAGAGGTGCTCCAGCCCTCAGATAATTTTTGTGGGTCTACTCTGGATCCTCGTCAACGGGTCCACGTCTTACCTGTGCTGAGGGCTCCAGAGCTGGATGCAGTACTCCAGGTGGGGTCTCACCAGAGCAGAGTAGAGGGGCAGAATCACCTCCCTCAAGCTGCTGGCCATCCTTCTTTTGATGCAGCCCAGGATATGGCTGCCTTTCTGGGCTGCGAGTGCACATTGCAGGCTCATGTCCAGCTTTTATTCCATCAGTACCCCCAAGTCCTTCTCCACAGGGCTGCTATCAATCCCTTCATTCCCCAGCCTGTATTGATACCAGGGGTTGCTCCGACCCAGGTTTGCTTATTAGTTAAATGTGCTTGCTTATTAGTAAATTTGAGAGTACATTTACTAATAAGCAAACCTGGGTCGGAGCTACGTGTGTCTGCAAGAGTACTGCACTAATGTTCATTATGTGATCCTGTTGTTCTTTTTTTTCTTACTCTGAAAGATCTGTCAGCAATTTGAATTTATAGGATTCTAAATTTGTACTATTTAAATTCACTTGAAAGTGGAGTGTTTTATTCTGGCAAGTCTCTTAACATACCTCTTACTATAAGGTGGAATTTAGCTGAGGCTCAAAAAGCAGTGTGCACTTGAAGCATGCTTTGAATTTAGCAGAAAGTAGCAGGCAAAAGGTGTTTAAGCTTCTTGTTTTCTATGGATCTTCTAATTTTGCCCATTCAAATTTCCTATGTCATGGGTGTTGAGGATGCTTGGTTCCAGGTTTACTCCAAAATGGGTTGCAGAAATATGCACCCTAGAATCTAGAGAGTCAAAAGTGCTATTGCCTCTTAAAGGGATAATTAGCTTGAGTACAAGTTGTTACAAATGTCTCTCTGAATCACTAACACCACAGTACTCTTGACTCTCTGCTAAGTCAGGGATCTCTGCACTATACTTGATCATGCATTGTGAATACAATGCCGTACTATAGTAAATTATTTTTCTTATGTTGAAATCCAGTTATAACAGTTTGGTTGTATCTGTGAAAGTTGATGGTTGTCATAAATATCAGTCTATCAATCAGCTTAATTCATTAATGTGTTCTTCCTTCATGTATTATGCACAACTCAAAGCTTGTGTGCATGAATCTAAGGGAAACATTTACTTAAATAGCCCTATTATCCTTCAAATGACTGTCAATATTAATGTTCCCTACTTCTAAGACCTAAAAAAATAAAAAGGGTTTAACTTGGCCTTTGTTTCTGCCATGTGCAATAAGTTTCAATAGCTTCATTAACCTACGGAAGATGTTTATAAATTCTCATTCAATTGCTTTGCTCCCTTGCCCCTCATTTGAGTGTACTCTTAATGAGGATTAGCTCACTACTTTATGCTCTGAATATCATCTGTTCTAAGTTCTGCTGCGCAGGACTGAAAAAAAGAAAAGATTATTTACTTTTGATACATAGTTCAAACAGTCCCCTACCCAACATTTGCTCAATGCTGCTAAAGATTCCTCTAAACTACTAGTGAATATAATCCTGTTTGACCTTGCTGGGCTCTCATGTTTTTTTTTCTTCTCACCACCCCAACTCTTATAAAAAGGTAATCTATGCTATTCTTGTCTTTCACAACAGCTTTTTCCAAGTCCCAAGTGCTATATTGCCTGGCAAAGTTTTCTTCACACTTGGCTCTCTGTGATGTTGTTGGTGTATTTTCTTTATATATATTCTGACTTTGATCTCCATTTTCTTTATGTCACTGCTTTCTCTTCTTATAGTATTTTGGAAACTGTGTCATGTCTGTCATGTCAGACAACTGTTACTTTTCCATAATCATCTACCTGGCCTATCTGACACTGGCAGTACAGTGTTCTTTTCATTGACTAATTTGAGCTCTTCAGTAGCCTATATCTAAGTTTTATGGTTTAGTTGTTTTTTTCCTAGACCCCAATAACAATCATATGTCTTGCCAAAGGTGTAATTATTTCCTTTTTCCCCTTCAAAATTGGGGGACTGGGTCATCAGCCTTGCATTGATCATGGACTTTTTTTTGTTCTGTGATCTTCTGTTTTGTATACTTTACTGAAAAACATACGATCTATGTATTGCATTTTGTGTAAAATTCAGCACTCCTCCAATTACTGAAGTAAAGTAGGTTCAGAGACAGCTTCTTCTGAATATATCAAAAACTGCTAAGAAACACAAAGTACAGAAGAAATAAGTATCCTATTCTGCAAGCCTTCTCTATTCCCAGTGCCATATGCAAGTGTAGTTTAAGCCTCTGTAATTGTCCTTTACCATAGTTGGCAATTTTGACTCTGACAGGGCTTTTCATAATTTTTTGCTTTTGTTTGAGGTACTTCCTTGACTGTGGATGCAACAACTATTGCAGTTGATCAAAATTGAAGAATTTGACAGAGGTATGATTATTCAGTTACAATTTACTTACCTATACCTGCTTGTTGCTGAGTAATAATCTCTTTGATACTAGCGAATCTGTACATATTGTATATATAATGCAGCCCAGTTTCAGGTTCTGATCTACTAAATCTATTGGCATGGTTGTTTTCTGTCTGAATCAACCATCTTTCATTTTTTGTGGTCAGACTGACAGGGCAGGGGAAAATCCATTCTAGGTATTTACCAGGTGATTTATAAGCATTCAGTAAATGATGGTACGGCCTGGCTTTGAAGTATATGTGTTTGCCAAACCTGTTGTTCCCAAAGAAATCTAAAAGGTTTCAGAAAAGAGGAGGCAGACAGAAAACTAGCAAGCTTGAGGGAAATAAGTATCATTGGGTGGAAAAATACGGGCATATATTTCTTGACTTGGCATTACATTACTTTTTAAATGATTATGAAGAACCCTCTGTTCAGTGTTGTCAGTCTTTTTTATTAGCTACTAGTAAAACATCAATTTGCGTTCTCCATAGCTTAGCCAGGTTCACAAAAAAGTAGAACTCCTCAGAGACTTTGTGGCTTTCTTTCCTTTAACATTTACACTAACTCCTGGGAAGTGCCATTGTGAATTACTCTGTAATTATCGTTTGAAGGAGCTGAAATTTCAAACTGAGGTTAATCTTCTGTTAAGCTGTCAGCTGCATATAAGAATTAGCAATCTAAATGCTGTGGGTTTGGGGTTTTGGTTTTGGGTTTTTGTTTGTTTGTTTAAAGTTCTCCATTTCAGTGCTTAATGAAGAAAATAGCTAAAAACACCTCAACAAGGTGACAAAAATGGAAAATGAACTTGAGGAGTCTTCAAAATGCTGTTGCTGATTAATTAGATTAGCCATAAAAGCATCCTGGTATTATTCTCTACCCTAGCTAAAAGCACTAATAAAATATGAAGACTGACAATTACAAGATAATATGTTTAAAATGCAATCACAAGGCCTTTGCACTCTGATCTGTTCATGTAGAGTTTCCCTCTGCTGTCATGTCTGTTTAATCCTTTATTGACATAGCTTTGACCCTACTAACCTCTGGGATCCAATTAACACCTTGTAGTAGGTGTTTGCTATATGTCAGGGGTACCTTTAAGATATCGCTCATTAAAGTTGCTTTAATACGTTACTGCATATAGAGAAGAGGGAGGACCAACTGTCAGCATATTAGCTGACATATTAGCAAACATTCTAGCCCAAAATGTTTGACTCAGCTTGCTTATTCTGCTTTTCCATGTTCCTCCAGATAAGTCTCAGGAGCAGGCTGGCAAGGTAGCTTCCAACTTTCCTGGCGTACCTGTGGTTCCTCTTGATATGCTGTATGCATTTATTGTCTTGTGACTAGGGGTTTTCCCCTGCCAATGGTGCCATACAAAGGCGGGTTGTCATTGCTAGCACTATTCACCAGGATGCATCCTAGCCTTTCCCTATGTCACCTGGACCCTCAGGCAAGAGGACAACTGGGAGGTGGCTGTTCTCATGTCCTGACAGCAGAGAAGATCTGCTGTCTGTGAGCAAAAGTTTCAGATGCAAGTGTAGTGCAGTTGGGTCTACACACATGCAGTTTTGGGATGCACTGAATTTACATGGTATGTAGATTGAATTATCCTATTTATTCTTTGTGGCAGAAGCCTGGGCTTTGTAGCTGCTGTAGCAAGGAGGTTGGGTCCCAGTCATGCATACTAATAGTGAAGTTACTTTAACAGACTTCTTGGCATCTCTGTTACAGGGGTGACACTTGCTGAATTAGAGTCTAGGGTGATTATAGTGAAATGTAAAATAGGAAAAAGGACACAGCGTGAAGGTGTATCATCTTTATACTCCAAAGGATGGCGCAGCCTCTTTGGTTGTGGTAACAAACACTGCAGTAAACTGCAGACCATCCTAGTTAGACTTGATGCATAGGTATGGCTTCACACCAAGTGTTCTACATGAATCATAAGGTGGATAACCTTCTGTTCTTTTCTTTTTCTCAACCAGCTGTCTTTACTGACACCTCCAGCTCAGCCTTTTACTTCAGATGTCATTGCTGCTCACTTAATCAGATGTTGTTTTATATCGTGTCTGCAATTGAACTTATTCTTTTGCAGTTGAAATTATTATCCCAGTTATGTGTGAGATTTGAGGAGGGCACCTGTAGAGCAGGTGCTTTGTCGAGGATTAATTTCATCATAATTTAGAAGACTTTCATGTAGATGTCTGCACTAAAACTAGTTTAGACTCCTTTTATAGTGAGTGGAGAGAAATGAGCACTTCAAAATTAATTTGCTATTTTAGATTAACATTCTTGAGAATGTTCTATTTCTTTTCTATTTGGTATAAAAAAACCCTGGTAGGAATTGGATAGTGAAGGACATAAATGTCTCTGATATATCTGATTATATATGTCATTCCTGTCCCTAGCTGATATCTGTTCTTTTACATTTTATGTTTATGAGAGTCAAGGCACACTGAAAAAAACCCCCGTCTTTGAATTCTCTAGTGTATGTTGGTATTCCCCAACTAAATTCTGAATTAAACATTTTATGTTGCACGTTTATTAACTATGCTGCTGCATACTTTTATGTAAATAGCAATAGTTATCCAACTTAGTTTGCTTTATCTGCATATGTTTGCATCCTATATTTGTATTTTATTAAAAATACTTAATCTAACCAGTTTAAATTTCTCATTGGGCATGAATAAATCATTAACATGGTTTTCCAGTCTTTAACTGTGAGTCAAACAAGTGCAGCTAGAGAGAGAACTGTTTGATTAAGAAATGTAAGATCAAGTGCTCTGTCACTGATTTTTTTTTTTTCCCACCACCAGTATTTCAGCCAAAGTTTTCTTTCTGGCATTATTTATACTTAATCCTGGAGTAATCAACTAAATCAATATAATTACTTATGGAGTAAAGTACTATCAACATGAGTAAAGATGGAAAAATCTGGCTATTCTAGAACTGCAACTGTCTTCACTTGAGGTATTCAATGGCTCATCAAGATCTTGCCCTGCTTTTCAAACTTTTTCAAATACAAAATGTCACTGATTAAGCATGAGAAGAACAAGAAGTTCACCTATTTGTCGTATGTTCTGTTTCTGAGAAATTTAAATAGCTATCCAAAGAACAGAAGCTCATGATAATGGTAGACTTCAGTTATTGAGGAAAAACAGCATGACAGGTCACAGCAAGCTGAATGGCATTGCAAAGCCACACTGACAGCTTTGCTTTTGTTTCAGAAGGTGGAGGAGATACAGAATGTG
This sequence comes from Balaeniceps rex, assembly GCA_013401315.1. Lineage (NCBI taxonomy): Eukaryota > Metazoa > Chordata > Aves > Pelecaniformes > Balaenicipitidae > Balaeniceps > Balaeniceps rex. The sequence continues at coordinate 2,018 of VYZW01003007.1, read as the reverse complement.
ACTATTTTAGGTTATATTCTCTATAGGGAGAGCGCATGGAGAAGTTAAAGTGACCTATTAATGTGTTGGAACTGTTTGTGAAATGATAGTGCTTACAACCCCACAGAAAGGAATAAAGTAGTAAAGTTAATAAACTTAGTATCCAGTCTTTTGGAAATGAGAGACAGGGTCTCTTGGGAAAATCATCTAAGTAATAAAGCTCTCTCTTTGTACCTTCTCTAAATATGTTATGAGAAAAAGGTAAATGTTATGAGGAAAAGGTATATGTTAAAAAAATAGTAGCAAACTATCCTAGTGCAGAAGAAGGGATATGAAGCATGTGGAGAGGTTGGGTTTTTTGGTTGGTTTGGGTTGAGTTTGTTTTGTTTTGGTTTTGTGTTTTTTGATTGTTTGTTCGGTTTTGGGTTTGTTTTTTTTTTTTTTTTTTTTTTCAGTATTTCCACAGTGCTGCCTGTCCTCATTTCTCAGTTATATTTTCAATATATTTTCTGTACTCCTTTTGAGTTCCTGGCAGTTCACCTTTCCTCTATCATTTCTCAAATGTAATCACTAATGATTGAGAAGGTACTTCCATTACTTCTTTTGTGCTCAAGGATAATTTTTCTGCATCAGGATTGTATTTGAGGGGCAGAAGAATGGCTAAAGACAACAATAAACAGATAGTATGAGCAAACAGATAATATAGGAAAGCAAGCTAACATGTAAAATGCCTAACTGGCAAGGAAGATGAAAATATTCTAATACATTCATGGAAATTTGGGAGAAATAAATGAAAGTATTCATCACTCATCAAACTGGAAGAGCAAATGATAGCATTAAAGCCTTTGTTTTTGACTTTCAGAATAAAGATACGTTGTAATTAGATTTCTAATGCATTAATTTTTAATACAGGTGAAGAAAGAATAAGTTTAAGAATATTCCATTCTTTCTTTAAAGAAAGAGTAAGTTTAAGAGTCTTTCATTAACTTGGATGTTTTTAATCAGCAAACTCTAAAGTATTTTTTTTCTCAAGGGCTCAAAAAAAGTGAGAGGCACTTTTTGAATCATTAATTACTTTTGAGAAATGACGGAGGACAGGTTAGATCCTAGGGGACTGAAGAAGAACAAACAGTATATAGCAAATGTAGTTTAAGAGTGAGGAAAAAATGAGCACAATATGCAGTACTAGGGAAGAAAAGAAACTCTAAATGAATTATGAATCAATTTATAGGACCTAGAGGATAATTAAATAAGAAGAAAGCAACCAGATGAATTTGACAAGAACAAATTGCATCAAACAAATCTGTTTACTTTCTTCAGTGGAAAATCATCATCCAGTGGTGTGCTGGTTTTGTCTGGGATAGAGTTAATTTTCTTCATAATAGCTTGCATATAGTGCTATGTTGTGGATTTGTGACTAAAACAGTATCGATAACCCAGGGATGTTTTAGTTATTGCTGAGCAGTGCTTACACAGAGTCAAGGCCTTTTCTGTTTCTCACCCCACCCCACCAGCGAGTAGGCTGGGGGTGCACCAGAACTTGGGAGGGGACATAGCTGGGACGGCTGACCCCAACTGACCAAAGGGATATTCCATACCATATCAATCAGGCAAGGAAGGGAAGAGACCAGCATAGCTGAATCGAGACCTGCTGGTCAAACTAAAGGGCAAGAGGGAACTGCACAGGCAGTGGAAGCAGGGACAGGTAT
>VYZW01003006.1:0-35427 GCA_013401315.1 Balaeniceps rex | reverse complement strand
TGAACCTCGTACAATTGGTCACAGCCCATTGGTCCAGCCACGGTGTCTTGGCCACATGCAGTGGTGGCAGAGGCAAAGGGTCTGTGCTGGGGCTGCTGGGGGGCTGTGCATCCTCTTGGTGCCAGTTCAGATCCCCTAGCAGGTGATGGATGAGAAGCATTAGCAAGCAAGGTAGCTGACGGGGCTGGGGAAATACTTTTGCTGTGTGCAGAGCAGAGCGATGAGCCTCTTCAGACCCAGCTGACCTTGCTGTCCAGGGGGGTAAAGGCAATAACCCACCATCACATACCAAGAGCCCCAGCAGAAGGAAGCGTCATGCAGAAACCAACAGCCAGGACTGCATAGAGAAGAGCAGGGACCCTCCAGCTACATCTGCGCTAGGAAATCAGCTCTGCTGGGGACCGCTTTCTGGCCCTGGGCCAACAGGCATGTGACAGCCAGCCCCCGCCCTACTAAACTCTCTTCACCCTACTTGGCTGCCCCCAAATTGCTGGTTTGGAATGATGCCCTCCCTTGGGATCAACTGCCCAGGCTAGTTGACCTGGGCCAAAACCTGCCAGGAGCGATGCTGAGGGTGTTCCAGCACAAGGGGACATTTGCTTCAGTTACTGTCACCCACACAGCCCTGATGCCCTGCGGTGGGCACCACTATGTCTTCAGGGGGCACTGGGATAGTCGAGGAGTTCAGACTCTTGCCTGTAGCGTAGCTAAAGAGAACTGCTGAGATAACAGGCCCGTTGGGAGGGAAAATGGAAGGAAACGCAGTACAATTTGTGTGCCACCATTGCCGCGATGGCATCCTGCTGTGGCCCAACAGGAGGGGAACCCAGCAGAGACCGAAGCCTCAGAGTGGAGGAAAGATTGGGTCAGCATTGTCAGTGGCTCAGACGTTGCAGTGAGCTACCGGGCTCCACTTTCTGTGGGATTTTAGCTGTTTCCTCATTCCTCTTGCATTAAGCACGTGTCTCTGCTCCAGGGCCGAGTTCTGCAGGCGATAACCTCTTTTCTCTACCCTTTTGCATCACGATGCTTAAATGCAGCGGTTCCTAAGCTGTGGCCTGAGGATCCATGGTGAAGATCTGACAGGTGATCTGCAGACCTGCTTCACCTCTATAGCGCTCCCTGCTCTGTGGGGCTGGAAACCCACAAGAGACTTAAGAGCTGACCAGAGGAAGGGTACCAGTGCCTGAAGGGTCGCGCTTTCAGTTCCTCCTGAAGGCAGCCACTTCGAAGAAAAAAAACCCAGAAAGGATCTGCTGCCTTCGCTGCGGCACGGGCTGCAAAGGGAAGTGCAAGTTCCCCTTGCACAGGCTCCAGCACAGCCCACAGTGACCGCTACTGTGATTCCCCCAGTATAATAATCCCCATACCCTTCCTCAAATCACAGCTAGGATCCAGAAAGTGAGAAAAGACAAAAAAGACAGTTGCACACAAGGATGCTGGCTGTCGGGAAGATGGACAGCAGCAGAAACCCCACGATGTGCAAGGAGGGGGTGCTGCCCAGCCGGCCGTCAGGTTCACTCCTGTCACACCAATGGAAGCCCAGCCTTTTGGTGTCTCTAGGATCCGGACTTTTGATGTCACACATCTCTCCTGTGCTCCTCAGCTTTGCCAAGAGCAGCAAGGAGACGGTGCAACCCCCCTTGCCCCTCTGCTTGCTGCTCGTGCCGGGAGGCAGGACGCAGAGTGACAAAGTACCTCTCCAGCCACACAACCCATCAGCAGCGAAGGACAAATTAGCATTCGCAATGCAAGGAGAGAGAGTTGCAGGTGCCCCTTCGAGGATATGAACCTGCATTGTATCACTGTGAATATTTACGCAAATGCACCCAGAGCTGCGTAATCTGCAAACCTGAGCAGATTGTAAAAAAGGGGATAAAGTGCTGAGTTCTCCCTTGATCATTTAGATTTACCTTCACTTTTTTTTTCCTTGAAGACAGTTACCAGGCTGAGTTTGTGTATCTTGTACCCAATAAAGATATTAAAAGCCCTTTAATCTACTGCTGCGTAATCAGCAGCTTATTTCGCCGCGGACGTAAACGGCGCTGGTGTCAGACATTAGCTGTGCATGGCTCGGAGCTCACTGGAAAACATCCTTGATTAGCTGGGAAGTATTCACTGGCGTGCGCTTGCTGCAGGCTGCACAGGCTAGCCTTGCCCCATCCCTGTAAGCCTGGTGGCTTTCAGTGTCCTCGCACAGGTACAATGGGCCGTGCACAGCGTAGGGACAACCGGCCAGGCACGCTGGGAGGATGAGGTGTATTTTCAGCACGTCAGCAGGGACAAACCCAGGGAACGGAACAAGGGAATGTGTCCGGAGCACTGATGTCAGCTCTGAACTGATGCAGGCTTACATGTACCAGCATGAGAGGTTAAAAAAAGAGTAGCAGACCCCCACCAGGATGGAGATTTTGGCTTCCTCCCATGCTCACTGTGTGCTGTGCAAGCTCTTTTACCATGAGCAGCAGGGCACATGTGGAGGTGTCCCATGCTCAGCTCCCTCTGCCTCCCTGCAACCACTGCTGGTGCTGATGGAGGTTTGGGAGATGCCTTCTCCTTGCTCCGTGTTTGTGTGAGAAGGGAGCTGCAGGGAGCAAGGTTTGAGGACCCATCCCAGCACATCACAGAGTCCTTGAGATAGTGTATCCCGCAAAGACAAGCGTTACATGACCAAAGCAGGGCTCCCCTGGTCTGGAGGAGTATGGCAGTCTTCTCATGGGATTTTAGGACAGTAGAGAGGGAAAGAGAGCACAGAAGCATTTGCCATGGCCAGTGTCAGTACTCAGCACCATGGCTTGGGTTTCCTGCACACTGCAAGGAGCATCAGCACTCGGACCACAGGGATGTGCCAGCCATGTGCGCCTGTCCAAGCCATGCAGAACATGAACCATGACTCTTACAGGTTGTGTCCAGAGACTCAGACCTACACTGGACCCAGATGACCTTGCAATCTCATTTAAATAGACCAGGCAGGCAATGAGTGGAAGAGTTGATCTGTCACTCCGTTACACAGGGAAGGAGGAGAGGGACAGCGAGTGACACACACAGACCGTGGCAGGGCCGCAGCAGACGGATGAGCCCATTGTCACTGCAGAGCAGAGCTGAGCTCTGCAGTCATTCCCCCACAACCCAGGTGCTTCTGGGGCTCAGAGCTGCAGCCACGTGTCCCTGATAAACTCTCCGACACAGGCGGGTGGCAATCTGCTCTGCTGGGGCTGCTCCTCCACCATGGGGCGAGCTGGTGACAAGGGGTGTCTTCCCACGAGATGACCACGAATCCTCTTGCCCCTCCAGAAATGGTGTTTGGGATGCAGCAACAGCAGCCACAAGAGAGTTAGAGCAGCATGTCTCAGAGCAGCTCTTTGCTTTGTGCCCATCGCTGAGGCTTGCCATGTTCACACCAACCACCCCTGTCCCCAGAAATCACTCTTGCTTTATATTAAAAAAAACCAAACCACAAACAACAACCAAAATACAAAATACTTAAAACGTGTTGGAGTAACCCATCAGCAGTTTTTCACTCCACAGTCAGCACCAGATGTGGTCCAGGCTGACCACAAACACCGTACCAGACCTGTCCCCCACCAACCTCCCTGGGCAGCCAGGACCTAACGTTCTCTTCCCTAAGGAGCTGGAGGGGCCCATGGCAGAGAGCAGGGAATGGCACAGGGAGCTCACAAAAAGACTGCCCAACCTCATGCATCGTGTCCTGAGCCTTGGGACCCCCTGGATACCCTCAGGCAAAGTCCTCTCCAACGTGTTTTTCTCTGCTGCTAGTTCCTGAGGGTCTCCGGGATGTGCTGGCACACACCCACGTCCAGCAACAGCTCCGTGTGACAGCTAGCCTTGGACTTCACCTGCCCAAACAAAGACAAGAAGAGGCTCGGCAGTGCCTTCCTTCTCCTTCCCGGTGGGTGGCTGCCTTTTTCTGCTGGCTGGGGTTTTTCAGGGAGGCAGGGGCGTTTGGTTAAGCATTGCTAGGGCAGGGCAGGGAGCCAGGAGAACTCCTGTTCCCGCAGGGCGAGAGGTCAAAGGACCGGCACGCTCCCCCCTGGCCATGGCTCACGGCTCCTCTGCCTGCAGCCGCTTCCTCAGGATGTGAGAAACGCTGGGTAGGTGAAGGGCAGGGAAGAGCCTCCGCTGGTACTCCTCGTCCCAGCCTTGCTGGGGGGTGAGGGGGAGCTACAGCCAGCAGGGTGTTTGGAAAGGGCAGCAGCTACGGGGCTGGGTCCATCAGCGAGCCACCCCAGGACCCTGTGGAGCTGGTCACAGGACATCAACGGGAAAGGTGGGAGCAGGTTAATGACACTCTCTGATGATTCAGAGGCGTGGCAGTATATCTTACAAGAATAACTGTAAGTTGTAATAGATACCAGGTGAAATTTAGCAGTGCAAAGGGCAGAGGGGACAGTCCAACAACGGCAGTGCTGCGTCGGGACAGAGGCCGTATCACTCTGCCTCTCTCTCCAGCTAAGACCACTACTGGATACGTAAGAAAAAGCACAACAAACAGAGCAAACCAGAGTCATCCTTCCCTGCCACCCCCTCCCGGCACCAGCACGCACTAGCACAGGAGTTTCCCCAGCTGGAGCTTGCGTGGGACCCACGTGCACCCACCCGTGATGGGTTTGTCCAGCCCCTGGCTGCATCCCTCCAGCACCCTGCGCTGCAGGTTTCCACGGCTTCTCTACACAGGGTGTGAAAAGGGCACTCCCGTTTGCTTCAAACTTGCAACCTGATCATTTCACGGATGGACACAGCTCGTGTCAGGCCTGGGGACAGCATTGGCGCAGGAGCAGCCGGGGTGGCCCTAGCAGTGCTGCAGCAGGCTGCGAGGAGGATGTTTCTAACCAAAATTGAAGGTGTGTCCTGGGTCAGCCTCCCTGAAGCAGGAGGAGGCTTTAAAAGACCTTCAGGGTTTCGGGGAGGGGGCAGTGCACTTCTAAGGGGACCATGGTAGCATTAAGAGAGGGGAGGGGAGCTCAGGGGCTTAGCAGGCTTCGATGTTATACTACCAGCCTGCAGATGAGAAGTCCTGGACCTGCTGCCCAGGACCTCTCAACAGCTTCCCCATGCAGTTTAGGGGCCCGGCTAACACCGTGGCTGTGCTTGGAGCTGCCTGAAGGAAGGATCTCACTGCCTTTTCTTTTCCCATCCTTCTGACTGCTATCCTGATGACTCTCCCCGCCGTTTCCTGTAAAAAGGATCCACAAGCAAGTCCTTCCTTGGCAGGGCATGGAGCCAGGCCGCCTTATCAGACACAGAAGAGCCAGCCAGGGACTTTCCACTCTTTGCTGCTGTGCCCTGGTAGGAATAATAGCCTGGTACATCTTAGTTGCTTCAGAGACCTCCCCAACTCCCCTGCCCTGTGCTGCCTTTGCACTCTTGGCAGCTCTGCCCCTGCAGACTCCAGCTTTACTCTCTTTGATGGCTTTTTCCTGGCCTGGAAAGCCTTGGACAGAAAAATCCACAGGAAGGCTGGGAAGGGGGTTGCTGCAGACCCCTCTGCTCCACGGGGAAGCCCCCAAAGACCCAGCCATCGTGACCTCCTCCAGCTCCCTTTGCAAGCAGCTGGGAAAAAGGTTCACTTGGGAATTAACCAAACTCAAATGTAGATTTGACTCTTTGTCCGTGCTGTCCCCGATGGCCCATGCAAGTGTGGCATGAAGCGGCAGACTCTGTACACACTAGAGCTGTACCCAGACTCGGTCTCCTGGCTTTCAGAGAAAGCCCTTCATAGCAGATCCATATCAAATCATTGCAGAACTACATGCCCTCCATCTTCACACACACTGTCTGGAACAGGACAGCAGCTTCTGGAAGAGAAGAAGCAATGCTGAGCAGACTGGGACTGTTCAGACTGGAAAGTACTGAACCAGAAGGTCTGGGTGAGTGCAACCAGAAATACCCTACGAGGGGTGAGATCTAGACCAGGAGGAGTTCCTTCCCAGACTGAGCTGAAGGGGTTCTGGGAGCAGGGAACAATGACCCTCCTGAAGCCCAGCCAGAGCCCTTGTAGAAAAGCACCGCAGGGTCACATTTGCAGGGGTTAACGCCCTGCTGAAAGAAGTTGTTCTCTCCCTGCATTTGCCTGCATGCAGTACGGGAAAGGCTGCAGCCTCAAAACTGATGATGCAAATGAAGCAGAACCTCTCTGGATAGCTGGAAGCTTCTGCTCATCATGGACTTGTCCCAGCTGCCAGCACAGCCCGTGATGAATGGCCCTGGCGTGTTCTGGCACACCACAGCCCCCCAGCATTTACTTTTACAGCATTTACAGTTGAAGCACAAGGAAAACAAATGAGATCCAGAGAAACCCAACCTGCTGCTGGCCCGCTCCATCTCCATTTACATGTCTGTTTTCTCCTCCAAGACCATGTATCTCCTTTGTTTAGGAGTGTGTCTGGCTTCTGATCTTGTTCCAGATGTTTTCTGCTCGAGCCCTTCCTCATTCTGTTAAAGCACTGAGCACAGACACTTTAGGGCCCACTTTGGTTAAAACTCCCTTGACTCAGATGCTTCAGACCTTGCACTAACCCAAAACCACAGCCTCCATTCAGTACTAGCCAGGGGGCCAGGCAGTGCACATCTGCTGCCAGCCAGACTCCCGTGGCTGCCTCCCACTCAAAAATCCTCAAAACCTCGAAAGGGTGGGCAAAAGCCATGAGGTGGAAAGGTCTCCAGCTGTCCGATCTCTCTGCAGAGAGAAAGGACCCCTCAAGGGCTTTCCTCTCCCCATGACACCCTGAGCCCTGCCCCTGCTCCAAGCCTGGGCTGAGCATCGGGATCGCGGCGACACAGCCAGCCACCCCGCCGGAGCCTGCGGCACCGCAGCAGCTCCCTGCAGTTCTGCGGGGAACCCAGCCCTGCAAGGACAGGAGGTCCGGGGAGCCTTTGGCAAGATGGGGACAGCGTGCCCTGCCAGCTAGCTCTCCAGCTTCAAACCTGCCTGTATTTATCTCAGAGCAAGGCTCCACAGCTGCTTTCAAAAGGCATTTGATGATAAAGTCTTTGGCTTCACGTTCGCCCTGAAGAGCTCTTTTCTCTCTTTGGGTTGCTTTCTCTTTTTCTCGAACCCAAACTCAAATTATGCTGGCAAAACAGAGCCAAGGCTGCCAAGGCCCTTGCCAGGAGCACACTAGCGTGTGGCCCAGATGGTGACAGCAAGGACATTGTTTTTCACTGCTGATGGTTCACGCTCTACTATTAGCGTCTGCACAGCCTGCTCAGCTTCAAAGAGGGCTCATGGATGCAACACAAGATCTGCTTCCTCTGGCCCGGCTTGCCAACCTCTCCCCATGCTCCCATGGCACCTTCATCACAGGGGCACGAGGTCAGTTCCTGGGTCTGCACCCATGGACAAGGGTTTCTTCTGGCCACGGGCTGCCTCACGTCAAGCACCCAGGATGTGACTCCATCCTGCCACCTCCACCTTCCAGAGAGGTTCCCAAGGTCATGGTCCCTGTGACTTCACGCAGCCTTCAGAGGAATAGCACGAGGCAGAGGAAGCCCACCTCACCCACGAGGAGCCTGGTAGGCCAGAATAACGGGGGAAAAAAGGATTAGGAAGGACTTCCCCAGGTCACCCTGTGCTGAGCCAGGGCCAGCACCGCTTACAGCTTTCCAACAGGCACCGGTCTAACTGTAAAAGTTTCCTGCGGTGGAGATGTACCATTTCTTCAGCTGCCTCTTCCTGCTAAATGGAATTTCCCCCTCAAGTCTGACCGCAGGGAGCCCTTCTTGACCTACCAGAAGTAAATTCAGAGAGTACTTTTTTCACTTTCTCTTTGCAGCATCCCTCTGGGTACTAGAGATCATCTTATCCATTCCTGGAAGCAGGGTAAATCCAAGCCTGTGCTTGCAGACCAGGTCATCCAGACCTCTGACCAAACTCACTGCTGTCCTCCATAACTCTCCCAAGTGGGCACACACATTTCCAGAGCCCACTTGTCCCATCCGGGACCACCTCTCCGACCAAGACTCACTTAAATAACTCCTGCACTGCAGGATCACTCGTGAGTGATGCCCAGAATCCTCACTGAACAGAGATCAGAGATAAATTAAAACAGTTGTCCCTGCCAGGAGGGAAGGGGACGGAGCCTGTATGCAGCGGCAGCAAGCTGCAGGATGCGTACCCCCTTGTCCTCATCCCAACAGCCTGCAGCACAGTCCCCATTTCTCCCACCACCACTGCACCAGCTGCCACGCTGGGCTGGAGATCTGAGCACCTCTTGGTACGAGGCTGACTCACAAATGGCTCTTTGTGGTGATTTTTTGCTTTAGTCTGCACAGTTTTAAATACCGGTTCTACATCACACGAGCGTACCAGGAGATGCTAATTTTTGCAACGAGCCACCTGCATTGGATTTGCTACCAGCAGCGCTGTTTAGCTTGAAACCAGGCCAAGGTGGAGAGAGCTTCCCTCCTACCATCCCTGCCATGCTGCAAAATATCTACTGCTCCTAGTGTCTGTGCGGAGATATGGGGCAACGCCATGCAAACAGGGCAGAGCCTCCTTACCCCCAGAGAGCAGTGCAGAGCTGAGTGCCAGCATCTCCGGGACCTGCTGCCCTGCCCAGGCCAGCCAAATCCTACCGGCTCAGCAAAGAGTCATTGCACAGCACAGACACAGCCTTCAGAAAGAGCAGGGATCAACCCAGCAGACTTCAGCCCTGCTTTCACCCCAGGCAGGCAATGAAACCCACAGCCCTGCAGGCTCTGACACCGGGAATTCCCTGAGCTGGCTGGCCTTGCCAGGGGCAGAAGAGGATGCTGGAGCATTGCGCAGTAGCTGGGAAATGCAACCAAGCACTGTGAGAAGAGGGTGAATCTGTAGCTGTAGCACATCCGGGACACTTCTGCTTTTGTTCTTTGCAATACAGTGGCTATCATCCATCAACGTAAATGCTGACTGGTGCCTTTCCAAAAGCCACGTCAACTAAATGAAAGGTGGAAAGCTACAAGTTTCAGGGTCTTTCAAGGAAAGCACTTGGTTTCTTCGCCAAAGATCACCTCAGCAGCTGACAAGACTCCCAATAATAAATGCTGCTTTTCTGGAGTGTTGTACCCCCAGAGACAGTAGAAACTCATGGCTTGGTAATTTAAACAAGATTAAAGAATGTGCATGTAAACACAGTTGTGTGCTTGCAGTGTGGGGAACGGTCAGTGCACAGCCCAGCAGAGGAGGGATTTTCCCAGCCAAAACATCTGCAAGAAAGGAAATCTTGCTTTCTGTGGGAAAGTGGAGAAGAGTGAGATGTGTTTGTGGAGGAGGCAGGCTGAAGGCTGTGGACAGTGAACCTCCCAAGCCAAGCAGCCGTACCACACCTGGCACATCTGTAGTGACAAAACACACTTGTCAAATCCCTCTGGTCGGGCACAGAATAGCCACCACTCGGGTAAAGCCTGGGGCAGAAGGGTCTAAGGAAACTGGGCAGAAACTGGGCAGCTCAGGCCCAAACAGGCAGAGGGGAAGGGAGACACCAGGAGTAGACGTTTGCACTTGATAGAGCTAAGCAAGGATCCCAGGAAGAGCCTCTGAGTCTGCCTTACTGCTAGCAATCTTCTGGCTCTCCCTTTCCATGCTGGGCAAGGAATGGTTTTTCACGCTTACGGGTTTGACGCATCCCAGCCAGCCTGAGGCTGCACATCAATTTCCCAAGTTCATGAGAAGCTCCAAAATCTTCTCCTCTTTGCTGCTGTCCTTCCTCAGTTCTCGCCCCATGGTCATCCCTTCCCTCTGTTCCCAAGCAGAGCTAAAGGAGCTCCCAGATCTCCATTAGTCCCCTCCAAGCCCCATCCCTGCGGTCTGAGCCAGTTGGTGCCACCTCACCTCAACCTCCTGCAGACCCAGCTCTGTTTTGCTGTGCAGCCATGCCATTTTGCTGTCTTTGCAGAGCAGCTGAGAAAGGGAGGGAGGGCAGGTTGCTGGGGGGCACAGCACAGGGTGCTGAGAAAGCCTTACCTAGAGGCACGGCTAAACAGGAAAACAGGAGACAGAGGTGAGCAGTGCCACAGAAATGGCACTAAGCCTCCCATCACTGCCTACTGGTTCATTGGGAGGGATGGGTGATGGGGAAGGTGCTTTCCAGAGACTTCTGGCAGCAGGACAAGTCTCCTATTTGCTTGTCCTCCTGGTTCTCTTTTTAATCTCCAGTTTTTACTGCTACTGTGCATAAAGAGAAGACGGGTGCATCTGACGGTGGAGAGGTTGGGTCCCCCCACCCCTTTCCAAAGGGTGCTCTGAGCCCTGGGATCTGGGCAAGCGCGCGCCCGGCTCGGGGCTGAACTTACACTGCAATGAGCTGTAGCACCTGCGACTTGTAAAAGCACAGAGCTGAGCCCTGCACGGGCACCAGGGTCCCCACGTCAGACAGCTTTTGGGCTCAGTTTGACTCCAGGGACCCAGGCCAAGAAAAGCACCCTGCTCCCATGCTCCAGTCCTGGGGGTCAGACCCAAGAAGCCAGACCACGGAGGTGCAGGCTGGGCGATACCATCAGGGAGAGTCCAGCTGCAGGAGGAGGGTGGCAGGGATGGCACCAGCTCCTGCTCAGAGCCCCACAGCCTGGCCAAGGGTGCTGGCATCTTCCCACAAGACAAATCTCAGCAGAAAGTGTCCGGACAAGCAGCACCAGTGATGACATGCTGGGAATGAAAGGGGAGCAAGCAGGGGCCTGGGGAGGAGAGATGCCAGGCCTGGATCCTCTCCATCACCCACACATGTTACTGTTTAAGCAAGAGCAAACAGCGTGATGGGATGAGACTAAAGGGGCTTTTCCTCACCTGGCTTCCCACCCTTCCTAACCGTCCACGTGTCCCATCTCCTTACAAAAACCCATGCAGGTCCATGAGCCCCTGCCAGCCAAGCCCGGCGCTGGTGCCAAGGGAGCTGTGCCCATGGAGGGCAACCCCTTGGCTTGGCACCAAGCGGAGGAGACCATTAGCACAGGGGACAACTGGCCCTTGCAGTGGCAACGGTGCCCAGGGCATGTTCACAGCTCCTGTGGACTCCTGTGCACCAGGGAGCGACGTGAAGAGGCCGTGTTCAGGCTGCAGGAGGGGGAACATCTTTTGGTCCCCACAGTGCTACTCACCTTGCCTGCGGGTGTATGTGGGGAGGGTGCAGCCGGCTCCTCCCCGGTCCCTCCAGGACCAAAGTGTGCAACACATGAGGGACACTGGTGATGGAAGAAGCTCCCGTACACCATCTCTTTGGAGGCAAGGGACAAAACCAATTCCAGTAAAGCCCATGGAAGGGGTATTATGGCACCAAATGAGGCCAGCATAGCATTTCCCTTTGGTGCCCACTCTTGCTGCAGGGAAGCAGCAGGGTGCTTGTGCTATGGACCTTCAATCCTACGTCCTGGCTGGGAATGCCCGTGCCAGGTCAGACCCTGAGACTGCAGCGGATTGTGCCTGCTGTGTCTTGTGCCCCTTGAATGCAGCCTGGGAAGCATCCGAGATAGCTTTCACTGTGCCTGGGAGAGACGGGAGTGCTCTCATGATCCCGGCTATGACACCTGGCAGCCAGAGAACAACCCAAAGCATGCTCAATTTTCTTGCATAGATGCAGCCTTGTCTTTCTTTCCTGGCCTTGGGCACAGTCACCAAGAGAGTGGCTGTTTTGCCAGCTCCCTAGGAAAGCTTTGGAGTTATAATATCTTATTATTCCACAACATGTGAAATACAGGTCCCAGGCATGGATAAAGGACTGCAGGTGATTCAGCCGATGCTCCAGAACACCTCACACCAAAGTGATCGCTGCACATAGCCCCAGACCTACTGAGGGCATCATACTGCAACGGATCCTGATACTGCCCCACCGGCCCCCGAGGATGCAGTGAGGGTAGGCAAAGAGCAGGAAAAACATGGCTGGGGAGAGAGAAACAGGAAGACTTGGAACATTTTTTACTGAAACTAGCTCTTGGCTGGGACTCAAGGATTTTAATGTAGCTGCTTTCTCTAAGGAAAGTGGCTGCTTCCCTCTAAAGAGATCGTTGACATTTTGTATCAGAAAAACTCACTCTGCAGTTTACAAAGTACTGAGCCCTGCTGGTTTTTGACAGATTTCCAAGACTTAGGCTCTGGAGTAGGGACAGCTGCTGCAGGGCTGGAGGAGGGACGGCCAGCCAGGACCACATACCTGGCCCGGGACAGCATCTCCTCCTGTCCTTCACTGGGGGCAAGGGCAGCCTGCCGCCAGAGCTGGGGCTGGCTCACCACTCCCTTGAGAGCCATGGAAGACAAGGACCTGGCAGGGATCTGTGATGAGCAGCTGCATTGCTCTGAGGAGGGCGCATTTACTGCTCCCGGAAAAGATGGGAGCCACGGGCTTTGCAGCGATACTCTTACAGGCAGCTTGGCCAAGCGGTCCCTCAAACCCTGACGGAAGTAGATAAACCTGCTTCCAACATCCAAGAGATCGGTGAAAGCCCCTTCTCCCTCAGCTTTCCAAGGAACTGGGCCAGGACACTGTGCTGTTTGTCAGGGTAGCCTCCGGCCAAGGATGAACCTGATGCACCTCAGGCTAAGCCCCTCCTGCAGCCCCTGACCTGCGCAGGGACCCGCACCAGCTGCAGCAGCTCAGCCCCGGTGCAGATCCATGCCGAGCATCCTCCTCCTCCCCAGCCGCGGCCCCTCATGGGTCACCGAGCGACTGGCAGGAAGGCTTCTGCCCAAGCAAGCACCAGTTATCCTCCTTTCCCACTCACGCTGTTTGTCTTGGCCTCTTTTCCCATACCAGCTTTCCTCCTCTGACTCCTCCTCCTTGGGATTGTATTGCTGGGGCTGTCACTATAGTTAACGAGCTGGGACAGAGCTGGTGCTCTGGGAAAGTCGCGCCAAGAGACAGCTGAGCCCAGGGAACTGTGTGTGCACAGATACCAGAGAGGAGGACCTTGGAGGGGGAACAGCCAAAAAAGAAACCCAGGCCACCAACCAAGGGAGCCGGCAGACCAGGGGAGGAAAAGGGCCAGGGCTAAGCTTGCATTCAACATGCCTCAGCAAAAGCCACCAGGTGCCTGGACATCCCCTGGCTTGGATGGCCCGGCTGCTGTACCACCATGGATGCCATCCCCCAGAAGGGCTGGTGGCCATGTCCCTCCCGCCTTCAGGAACAGTCCCTGGGCCATCTCACTCCCAGCCTGTGCCCAGGCTTGCTGGCTGGCACCAAAGCCTGGCCAGGGACAGAGTAAATAGTTTAACAATGTGGACAGTCATGTTTGACTCTGTGGTCTTTGAGGGGAGGGCACGGCGCCTGGCTGTTGGCCATGCAAACGCCATTCATGCATCTTCGGCCCATGCTTCACCCGAACAGAGCAGCTTTGTTCAAACACCAGGCAGCGTGGATGAAAGGGCAGTTCCCAAGGGGACATAAGGCCACTTTGGGGCAGCAAGACTGTAGTTCCACTGTACAGACCCAGGAGACCCAAGGCTGGGAGGAAAATGGCCAGGTACTCCCAGCTCATTGGCAATGAAGGGCAGGAGCTGTTGCGCTGCCCTCCATGCCTTGTCCATGGATGTGCCCAGGAGCAGGTGTCTTCACCTCCCTCCATTTCTCCAAAAGCTCTTTCTTCTCCCCTGCACCCCAGCTGCCAGCAAGCACCGAACTGCCAGGGCAACCAGCAGACCTGATCTGCTGCGGCATCACAGGCAGCGCTGGTTGCACACCCCATGCCCCACGCTGGCCTTCAGGCTCAAACACGAGGCAGACCAACCATCTGCTGGCTTTTCTTTTTATTTAACAAAATCACAGCAGAACAAAAAAGAGAGAAAAGAAGCAGCTTATACCTGTAACTGTTGCATCGAACAGATCTAGCAGCAAATACCTGAGAGCGGTGCAAACACTGCTCGTGCATCCCTGCCCAGGCAGGAGCATGGGGCAGGCTTTGAACACGGTGGCAGCCTGGGGGACCAAGAATGGGGGCAATGTCCCTGAGGAGTGCAAGGGCCAAGGGCAACATTTCTGCCTGTTCTGCTGCCACCGCATTACTGGCTCTTCTATCTGTGCAAGGAAGGGCAGGAGGGGAAACGGTGCAGGGAAGTCAGGGCATGAGAAAAGAATCACATTAGCCATGCTCTGAGGGCATCTAGGCTGTGCTCAGGGAGGGAGCAGCAGCGTGCAGGGCTGGCAAGGAACTTCCCCATCCCTCCCCTCCATCCCCACACCATCCCATGCTGGCAGGCCTTCCCAGGGATGCAGAATGACTGCACAAGATTTGGGGCTGACAATGGAAACCAAAGGGATCAGACTGGTGCTGGAGGTCACGGCTGCTGCACTGAAGGGAAGGCTGAGATCCCCCAAACTCATCTCGCAGAACAGTCCATCAACCAGCTTCCAGGCTGTGAAGGCAGCGGAGGCTGTGGTCCAGCAGCCCCCATCTCTGCCTGACGCAGGTCGCTGGGTCACACCGGAGCAGAGGGAAGAAGAGAGAGCAGGCAGGGCTCTGCCCAGCCCCGTGCAATGGTGCAAGTCCCGAGGAGGGTCAGCCCCATGGCTGGAGGTGGAAGCAGATTGGCTCCATTAGCTTCAGATTCACAGCTGGGAGCTGGCCTTGCTCCAGGTGCTGGGGCCAGCCACGGGCTTCTTCAGAGCCTACTTGCCCTGGAGTTTGGCCTGGGGAAGTGAAAAATCCAGCTGTGATGAGTGTGACCCTCAGGGCAGGAGCCTCCCCAGGGTTCTTTCCCCATGGTCCGCTCGCCAAGCCATGGTGGTAAAGCAGGGACCTGGCGGGACTTGCAAAGCACCCACCAAACTCATTGCAAGCCCTCCCCTTCCCTCCGTGAAGATGCACAAGTTGCAAACTCCAAGCTTGCAGGGCAGAAGTGGGGGGGAGTTGCTCCCAGTGCAGTTTGCTGTAGCACCCGTTGGGCTCAGCCCAGGGTGGCACTTGGGGGGCAACAGCCCCAGGGCTGCATTTATTTGGGGTGGAAGAAGGATTGCAGAGGAGGCAGACTGGTCCCAGTTGGAGGGACTAGGGATGGAGGCTGAGATGAAGTATCTATGCCTCGATAGAGCACGTCCCAGCTGCCCAGTCACACTGGGAAAAGCCAGTTTGGTGGTGGATAAACCCACCCCCAGGCTGCCCTCATTCCCAGCTGAGCACAGGACCGGCTCTTACCTTCCTGGCAGAGCTGGCGTCCAGCTTCTCTTGGAGGCGAACCACCCACGGGGCTTGGAAAGGGGCACAGAGGCGCTTGCCTTTCATGGTGATGAACCTGCCAGGCCCACAAGAAAAAAAAGATGAGGTGAGCAGGACAGCCCGGGGATGCTCCAGAGCAGCCCAAGCTCTCACCCACTGCCTCCCTCACTGCCCTCCTCCATCTCTACCTCGGGATGACCTTCTTCCCTCCTGGCAGGGGAGGTTTTCCCCTCCTGGCAGGTCCATCCAGCTCTGACTGAGCCTCTGACCTCCACGGTCTCTTCCACAACCCTCCCTACTCCCTCGCCCCCAAACCCAGCTCAGCATCCTTCCTCCACCCTGCTCTGCCACCCTCCCTGTCTCCCCGCAGGGTCCATCCCTTGGCCATCACCACCCTGGGGCTCTTGTCCCTCAGCCATCACCACCCTGGGGCTCTTACACGGTAGCCGGGATGTTGCAACCATCCTGCACCAGCTGGAGCCGGTAATCCTGCACTATCCGCCACGGGATGGGCGTCTCGCTCGTCCGCAGGCAGCAGTCGAGGACATTGTTCCCGCCGTGCACTGGAGGAAGAACACACCATGCAGGCTGAGGTTGCTGTCCCCAGGTCGGCTGTGCCTTCATCCAGCCTCCCTGGCGGAGCAGGGCAGGATGCTGCCTGCCAGCGATGCCTTTGCACACTGCTCCGGCTCCACACGCAGGCAGGAAATTTATTGCCCCCACACCCTGGTGCCGGGAACTATTTGCCTCCTTCCGACAGAAAGCAAAGGAGGTGAGAAACAGCAGATTGGCGGAGGGCAGCCCTTCTGCATGCCTGGGTCCCTCCTGCACCCTCAGGGCCAGAACCAGCTGGCAAGCGGGGCAGGTGGGGGTCTTCACCCCACTTCAGGATGCTGCAACGCAGAAGACATCCATTCCCGAAGGGCTGCGAACGGCTTCAGCTATATTTGCTGAAACAGTCATAGGTTTTGCAGCTACCCCATCACCAGCCCATCCCGCACCGATCAGTGCTGTGACAGCTGAGGGACACAGTTGTCTGCACTTCACTGTGGGGCAGGGGAGCTCAGTCACCCTCCAAGCAAATGCTGTATTTGTTGTTAATGCCCATCAAGGCTGGCAGCGTCCAGGGATGCCTGTAACCCTGGCAGCAAAGTGTGGTGTACCACCACCAAGGTGTCTGGACTCCCCAGCTCCCCGCAGCAGAGGGCCTGGTGTCACCCACCCAGACAGCTGTGACCTGTGCAAACCCCATGTTCAACACCAGCAGCCCCTCAAAGATGGGCTCTGCTCTAATACACGCCTTCCCTCCCGCTCCCAGCCCTGCCACTTGCCCCCAAGCTGCCCCATGCCAAAGGGTGCCAGGGATGTTCCCCTGGTGTGCTGGGGAGAATGGGACCAAGGCGAGCCCAGCCCAGTGTGCACAAGCTGGGCTAAGGGCACTGGGAGGCAGGATTGCTCCATGGCCTTTCCCAAGCGCAACTTTACAGCCCCAGTGCCCTGGACTTTGGGCAGGACAGAGTCCCTCTGGGACAGGTTACAAGCAGAGGATGCAGGAGGGCTGCGACAGAGCCCCAGCCATGGGTGCCTCTAAAAGTCTGCTGGAAATGCAAAAGAGAGCAAGAAACTGGATCCTCTCCCTTCTGCAAGAAAGGCAGCCTGAGAGGTTCACTCTTACCATCCAGGATGCGTCCCAGCACCAGGAGACTGAGACAGAGAAGATGCAGCCGCTGCATTTTGCTGCTGAGTCTGGCAGAGGATGGGCTGGTGGCGAAGGTGCTCCGGGTGGGAGAGGTGAGCTCTGCACAGCTTCCCTGTGCTCTGCTGCTGGTGCTCCCTGCTGCCTATTTATCCTTCCAGTCTGTGGCTTTCACTTTCTTTTGGAGAAGAGGCGTGGGAAGTTGTAAAAAATCTTGCCACAGGCTGGATTTTAATCTTTGAGCAGTTCCCAAATATCCCAGCTGCTTTCCCTGCAACCAGCTGCTCTGCAGTCCCAGAGCAAAACACCCTCCTGCCCCCTCCGCTGCCGGCACGCAGGCTACAGGGACTGCTGGTCAGGGCCAGAGCAGTTCCAGCATCCCTTCAGCTGCAGAAGCACCCTGGGGCCCTGGGCAAGCACATGGGGGGGTCTCACCCCATAGGTTTCCCAGTCCCTCCTCTGGGACATCTCTGGGACATTCCCATTAGATATGGCACGGGCTCAACCCACTGATGCTGGGGGGACAACTTGCCTGAACCCCATTTTTTGGGTATAGACCAGTACTGGGGTGATTCCTGGCTCTCCCTGAGCACTCCCATCAGGTTTCAGGAGCCCGGCTGGCTCCCCCTGCCCTCGCTATTGCCTGGGGCAGGGGGGCGCATCCAAAGCTGGTGGACAGAGGAGAGCCCAGCCAGCACGCTCCACTCCAGCACCGCAATCTCACATGCCAAAACACAACCTGTTTTCCGGGTGTCCCAGCAAACGGGCTGTCCTGGTTTCAGCTGGGAATGCATTAGTTTTCTTCCTAGTAGCTGGCACAGTGCTGTGTTTTGGATTTAGGGTGAGAACAACGCTGATAACACACTGAAGTTTTGGTTGTTGCTGAGCAGTGCTTACACAGAGTCAAGGACATTTCACCTTCCCATGCTCTGCCGGGTGCACAAGAAGCTGGGAGAGGACACAGCCAGGGCAGCTGACCCAAACTGGCCAAAGGGCTATTCCATACCATATGACGTCATGCTGAAAAAAACCTGGGGGGAGATGGCTGGTGGGGGGCACGTCGCCGCTTGGGGACTGGCTGGGCATCGGTCAGTGGGTGGTGAGCAGTTGCATCGTGCATCACTTGTTTTGCATATTCTTTCATCATTATTATCATTATTCTCCCTTCCTTTTCTGTCCTATTAAATTGTCTTTATCTCAACCTACGAGTTTTACCTTTTTGCTGATTCTTTCCCCCATCCCACTGGGGGGAGTAAGCGAGCAGCTGTGTGGTGTTAGCTGCCGGCCGGGCTAACCGTGACACGGGTTCATGGCCAAAGGCAGCTACAGAGCTTCCTGGAAACAGGTTTTCTGGACACGAGAACAGAAATCCCCCACGGAGGCTGTGTGCACGGCACGGGATGCCAGCAGCCCACCGGCTGCGTGGGTGCTGCAGGGAGTGAAGACCCGTGCGCCCGCTGTAAACCTTCACAGGAGCGCAGGTACAGGGTCTCTTTCTCCTTGGGATGGTGACTGACCACCGTGCCAGTGACACCTGCAGTGATGTCCCTTAACCACCCTGCTTCAGCCCGGCTACGTACCGTGTGGGATGCTGAAGGCAGCGGGGTTGTGCAGCCCAGGGAAGGAATGGGGAAGGGGGTCTCACTGCTGTCAGCAGCTGCCTTGTAGGGGTTTGGAGAGATGCCAGAGCCAGGCTCTTCTTGGAGGAGCCCAGGGTCAGGATGAGCAGCAACGGCACCAGTTGCACCCAGAGAAATTCCCATTGATAGCAGGAAAAATATTTCCCCACGGGGGTGAAAAAACCCTAGAGCAGTATCTCCATCCCTCCACCCTCTCCCTTGCTCCAGCTTTGGCCTGTCCTGGCACCTCGGTGGGCAGCGCTGCACAGCCCTTCCACGGGGACAAATATCTACCTGGGGACCTTGGTGGGTCCCTCTGCTCCTCTCAGTAGGAGGAGACAGCGAGCTCTGCCCTTTCCCCGCTCCACGGTAAGAACCATAGAATCATAGAATGCTTTGGGTTGGAAGTGACCTTTAGAGGTCATATAGTCCAACCACCCTGCAGTGAGCAGGGATGTCTTCAACTCAGTCAGGCTGCTCAGAGCCCCGTCCAACCTGAGCTGGAATGTTTCCAGTGATGGGGCATCTGCCCCCTCCCTGGGCAACCTGTTCCAGTGCTTCACCACCCTCATTGTAAAAAATTTCTTCCTTATATCTAGCCTAAATCTCCCCTCCTTTAGTTTAAAACCATCACCACAGGCCTTGCTAAAAAGCCTGTCCCCATCTTTCCTATAGGCCCCCTTTAAGTACTGAAAGGCCGCACTAAGGTCTCCCCGCAGCCTTCTCTTCTCCAGGCTGAACAGCCCCAACTCTCTCAGCCTGTCCTCGTAGGAGAGGTGCTCCAGCCCTCGCATCATTTTTGTGGCCCTCTTCTGGACCCGCTCCAACAGCTCCATGTCCTTCTTGTGCTGAGGGCTCCAGAGCTGGACGCAGTGCTCCAGGTGAGGTCTCACCAGAGCAGAGCAGAGGGGCAGAATCCCCTCCCTCGACCTGCTGGCCACGGTGCTTTTGATGCAGCCCAGGATAGGGTTGGCCTTCTGGGCTGCAAGTGCACACTGCTGGCTCATGTCCAGCTGAAGAAGCAAGAGGAGAATCCAGCCGTGCCACCGGCCGAGGTGCTCCATCCCTGCACTGGCACTGGCAGCAGCCTCGTGCATGATGGGGTCTCCTCCACCAGGTGAGCATCGCCTCCGGCCGCTGCTGTGCCCCGGCAAGCCGGCGCTGTGCCGAAGGGGCGAGGCGGGGCCAGGTGGGCAGGATGAGCAGCACAAACAGGATGTGCCAGCTTAACTTCACTCAGCACCTGCCTTCTTCCAGCACTCACAAGCTATTGGAGAGAAATCTTGGCTGGCGGAAGGGGAATTTAGGCGGCAGAGGATTAGTGTCAGTCATCAGCCCCAGCCTCTCTGCAGGTTTGGGGATGCAGGCTGGCTCTGGGACCTGGTCTCCACTTGATCTCCCCAGGGCGCTGCCAAAGAGATGACACAGCAGGGAGGACAATGGCTCCTCAGTGCTGAGGCTGGTGGCCAGACCTCCAGACGCAGCCACTCCCTAACCCAGAGCTGGCTCCTCCCGGGGGGCTGGACTGACAGCGCGAAGCCCCCTGTGAAGAGGGGGCCCCAAAAGCAGAGCCCTGACCCACCGGCGAGGGATGTTGGGGATGCTGCCTGACGGCAAACCCTCACCTCCTTGCACATTCACTGGGTTTGGTGGCTACCAAAGCATGCCTGAGGACTGGCAAGGGGTGCTGGGGAGTGCCGGGGGTCCCATCTTGTGGGACTGCCCTTCAGGCACTGCTGGGGTCCTGGTTGCCACGGCAAGCGGCAGGGTCCCCTGCCACTTCCCCGGCACAAGGGGCTCGCACCCGCTGCTGGCTCCCGGCTGGCCATGCACCGAAAGCAGCATGTCCAGTGTCAGGAATACCGTGGGAATACACCCTTCTGGGGGTAAACCCCATAACCATCTCTTGCTGCAGGGGACTCCCTGCTCTTGCACTGTCCGCAGCCCCTGCCGACACGTGGTCAGGAAAGAGCCTCTGCCTCCTCCCAGCAGCTGTCTGGGTGCCAAGTGGGTGAAAGCAGAGCTGCTCCCGTCGCCTCTGCTCCTCAGGAGGGGCACGGGAGGGTGAGGAAAGGGGCTTTCCGCTTGTGTTGTGAAAGGGGAATGTGGCTGGTTTCCCCCCCCTCCGCTGGGGTCAGTGGGATTTCTAAGAAGAGAGTGGTCATCTCTGCGCGGGATGCAGGGAGGTCGCCCCATCCCCCTCGCAGGGCTGAGCCTTGGGAACCAGAAGAGACGGCACAGATGGGGAAGAGGGGATGTTTCAGGGTCCAGGCTCTTCAGAGGCACATGCAGGCAGGGAACGGGCATGGGATCCGGTGCGATTTGGGAAGAGAGGAGAGTACTGCATGCGCTGACCCATTTAAGCCTCATCCAGAGCAATTTGGGAGTGCTGGAGCTCCAGCCCTGAGGACACCACAGGCAGTGCGAAGCATCCCTGAGCACTCACCCCTGCAGAAGCCTCAATAATGCAGTTGTTAATTAAAGTTGAAACGATGCATGGGGGGGCATCCACATGGGAAATCCAATCCATCAAAATGTAAAAGGGCCATGTGAGCATCACCTCCATCCCCGGGGCTCTCCTCGGGGAGCAGCAGCCACGCTGCCACCCTCCCGGAGACCTGCTGGCTGCGGGAGCCCTGGGGGCAGCTGCTCCCCACTGGGTTGGTGGGCTCTGGTGCGCTCCCCGGGGTGTCTTGAAGCACTCAGCTTTCCACCTCCGAGCTACGGAGCTGGAAAGGGCAAAGGGGGATTTTCAGCAAATTCCAGTCACAGCCAGTCCCTGGGGCAGGATCTGGCCAGACTGCACTCACCTCGTTGGGAAATACTGGGCAGACATTGCAGCTTGTTTCAATTTCTCTTGCATCTCCCAGCACGAGGCAGCCTCCCGCACCGCTGCCGTTGCAGCCCTAGTCCTGGTGCGGCTCGGGGCCCCGCTGGATCACCTCTAGCTGAGGGAACCCAGTCAATCTGATTTAAATGGAATTCAGAAAAAGACAAAAGTAAGCCATGACTTTGCCCAGAGGGAGTAAAGATGGTCCTGAGGGTCTGGCTAAGAGGGATGCAGAAGGTGCCAATTCCTGCTCTATTAGAGCCCATCTCTCCCTAACGCTCGTTGCCTTCAGTGGCACTGATGTTGAGGTCACTGCAGGTGATGGGCAGCAGAGCTAAAACCCTTCAGCTGGGTCCCACTCAATTCCACCCAGGTGAGCACCCATCTCCCCGGGTCCCTGCAACACACGTGTCCCTCAGCATCATCTTTGGGCTGCTCAGTCTCCCAGCCAGGTGCTTCCTGCAAATGTTCTTGGACGTGCTGTGATGGCACTGAGATGGCAGCGGCCGGGTGGGATGGCCCCAGCCCTGGCCCCTGCCTGTCCTCCTCTCTGCAATCTCTTTGGGGGTTTCAGGAGGGGATGGCTGGGGAACAGCTCAGAGACCTGTGCAAAAAGCAGCCCGTCAGCAATTTCCTTGTCATCTCCCACGTGGCTTGGCATGAAGGATGCCCGGTGAGGCTGCACCCCAAACTCACCTGTGGACAGACCTAAAAGCACATAGGCTGGACCAAAGCCCTGAAGACTGCTGTCTTTCACTGCTCTGTTGGCTCTTAGACCGACAGCAGGCAAAGGAGGCTGTGGGGTTCTTGGTCTGGTGCAGCTCTGGGACACGGCTCACCTTGGCCCCGCTGCAGGACATCCTCAGAGGAGAGCAGATGCTCTTCCACCACCCCTTGGAGAGCTTCAGTCCAGGACCAGGTCTGCAGTCCCCAGTGGAATGGGAGGCACGTGGAGGGATGTGGGGGTCTGGGCAAGTGGAAGGAGGACTGTCAGCATGAGGACACACCAAAGCTGAGGGACTCCAGCCAGCAAAATGGAGGACAGGGGAAGGGGGGCACTGGGGAGCTACATGTAGGCGAAGAAAGGGTTGAGAGGAGGCTCTGGGCTGGGGACCTCTAGGAGATGATGGGTGCCAAGGGATGGCTGGGACAGGGCAATACCTTGGGGCAGGAAGGGTGGGAGTCCCTCTTGCCCACCAGCCACTTCTCCACCTCCTCTCTGCTCTCGAGACCATGGCAGACCCCAGGAGGGCAGTGTTGGTGGAGAGAGCACCAAAAAACACTTTGAAGCTTCAGTTGGAAACCGCAGCCCCTCTAGCATCCACGTGGCCCCAGAAACAGCCCTTGGTACCCGTGGGGCTGCTGCAGCATAGCCGGCTCCTGCTTCTCGGGAATGGCATGGGGCGGAGGGACAGACCCAG
This sequence comes from Balaeniceps rex, assembly GCA_013401315.1. Taxonomy (NCBI): domain Eukaryota; kingdom Metazoa; phylum Chordata; class Aves; order Pelecaniformes; family Balaenicipitidae; genus Balaeniceps; species Balaeniceps rex. The sequence goes on along the minus strand of VYZW01003006.1, from coordinate 12,720 downwards.
TGTGCATGTCCCCAGGTGAGCCTCCCTGGAGCTCGGCCCGGCGTTGCAGCCCAGCATGCTCCGCGGCCGGCACAAGCCCGGAGCGCCATCTGCGCCAGCTAATGACTCGAGCTAATCATTTGGCCCGGGTTCAAGACTTCCCTTTTCTTGGCTGCACTCCGTGGTTTCTGTCTTGCCTGGCTACTTTCTGCTGTCACCGAAGCCTTTCTGCTCCAGGGTGGCCGAGTTCTCCTAACTTTTTGCTCTGCTTGACACGGGTGCAGTTTTCTTGCCTTCCCTGCAAAATGTCGGGGTGGGGGGGCTTGTACGGCCCTTGCACACCCACTGCCCCAGCACACGCTGCATCATCCCCTGCCCTGTTTGTGCACATGGGGCAAAGCAGCGCCTTTGCCCTGCCACGGAGTACAACTGTGTGAATCCTTCTCTGCTGCAGCATCGTCATAGAGCATCTTCGTTACATCACTTGTCACAGCTGGGGTCCATGGATTCAACTCCTCCATGGGGAAAGGGTTTTGGACCCTGCTGCATGCTCCAGATCCCAGCCCGTCGCCTCTCCCTTCAGCCTCTCGCAGGGAATCTCCTCGAAGGTGTTTCCCCAGTGCCACCTCACCATGGCAGCACTGCGGCCACCTGCCTCGCCAGCAAGGGGCTCCCACTAATCCTAACACCTTATTTTCCTTAAAAGCAGCATTCCGCAGGAGAGATGGAAGCGGTGTGCAAATGCCCGTGTGTGTGCAGGCACAGGCACACGCGGGGCTGCATTTGTGCATCCGTTTCCACGCTCATGCATGCCTTCCTGCGCAGGTATCGATGCCCAAGCGTGGAACAAACTCCGGTGCTCTTCCACCAATGCTGCTTTTAAGATAAAATTTAGGGTAGATTAGAGCAAACCCATGTGTGTGTGCTTTTTAACCTGTCTTAGCCTAAGGCTCACCTAGCATCTGAAGGGAAAAAACCCGCTGGTGTGGTGTTTACATCTGCAGCCGCACTTCACGTGCTGGCTCGCTCCTGCCATCAGCTCGTGCTTTGCTGTTTGTGGTTGCAGACATATTTGGCTGGGCCTCATTTCTAGGGGTTTTTTGCAATCATTTCAGAATCCCCTGACACTGTGACCAGCACAACAAGGAGTCCTGCAGAAGGCAGGGCCAGCCTCGCCGCGCTGGATCCAGTGCATCCCCAGCAAACGCAGGGCTGCCTCCAGCCCTCCTCCCACAGCAGCCCCGGCTGACTCCCAGTGCGTGGGTGTCAGTTCCCAGACTCCCAGCAAAGCCCAGGCCAGAGCACAGCCTCATTAATACCTTGATTTAATGCTGTTTTCCCAAAGCAGTGGGAAGCACAGAGTCCCTGCTTTCAGCAAGCAGTGCTTGTCTGGGGAGAGTCAGGGTTGGAGGGACAGGCTTGGCCGTGAGCAAAAGACGCCACGTACAAAACCGATTTGTGCCCCCGTGTTTGCTGGCATCTTGGGACCTCTCGGTGGGGACGACTTGAGCTGCAAGAGAAGGGACTTGCAGGTCTCCCTCCCCTGTGCCAGCATCTCCCAGCCCCTGCACCCCAGGGACGCAGCACCCAAGGGAGCTGTAAAAGCCAGGACCTGGGGGATGACGGTGCGTGGGGCAGAGGAGCAGCCTCCCATGCAGGCCTTCCCACCCCATCAAAGCCCATCACAACAGCCAGAATGAGTGAGTTTAGTTGTAAAGGATATATTTTATTGCCTTGCATCCTGTCCAAAAGCCGGTCTGGCAGACGGCTGCCTGCTCCCACATGGAGGAGAGGGCAACACGGAGCCAGCTCAGCGCCTGTCCCATGCTCAGGGCCAGTATCTTGGACTTCACAGTTTCTTTACACGGCCTTAAAATAATAGACCTAAATGCCCACCAAATAAAGCAATCAAGCCAGATAAACGTGCTTGATAGAAACACTCAGCTACAAGCTTTACTCCAGCCAACACACAGCCTTTGCTGATACTGTTAAGCCCCGCAAATCCTATTATTGCAATTATATGAATTAATAGACCTTTACTGACCAAAGTCCATGTCTGAAGTCTCTGCAAGCAGATAGCACTGCAGCTGCGGTACAGCCCTTCAACTTGCTCCTTCTCGGCACGCTGGAGCGGGTTTGCAAGCACAGGGAGATGCCATTTCCCCGCCAGCCCTGTCCGCGGGATCTGTTCCCCCTCGACTTTCAGTGAGTCCCCTGAAATCCCCCTCAGATTAGTGACCTCTCATTTTACTAAAGGTTTGGGATAGAGCTGCTCTCAAATGGCTGCAGCGTGTCTGTGATGAATTTTGCAAAGTCTTCTATTCCCCCACCTGCACAGCCTCACGTGCAGTTTTCACCACGTGCGCTTTTCAGACTTGGGAAGAAAGTATGTGAGAGTTTCTTTTTTTTCCAGAAAATTAAGCATTTGGCTTAATAATGTCTGAATCTCTGACAACAGCAAAACCGAGGGAGATAAAAGGGTAAAATTCCACTAAAACGAACAATTTGGTCTGATTTCATTGCAATTTTGTACCTAAAAAAAATAAAAAATCAAGGGGACAAATCCTGACCATCTTTCTCCAAACTGCACTGCAACAGTAACTATAAAAGCTGAAAGGAAAGCCTAGAACAGCCCAGACATACAGCCACACAGTCACCCCTGCTGTACCCAAACTCTCCATCTCAGCCACTCTTCATTGCCCTGCGAGGAAGCGCCCAGCAAGCAGCCCAGGCAAGACCATGGGGACATGGGACCTGCCTGCCACCCCACAGCCCTGCAAGCCAAAAAGGAGCAAACAGGTGAGAGGGAAATGAAATGCAGACAGCATTTATTTGGTAGAAAAATAAGAGCAATCTTCCAGAAAAGGCAGCCTGCAGTATAAAGGGTACCCTGTGAAGCACAAGGAGCCAGCAGCAGAGCCCTCCAGGAAAACTGAATGAAAGCACAGTCTTTAAATATAAATACAAATGTATAAATGCCCCCCCCCAAAAAAATCATAAGAAAAGCTGCCATCCTGCCAGGCTACAGATATCCCCTCTGGCGGGCAGGCTGCCCACTCTCCCCTCGGGGCCATGGCTCAGCTCCCAAGTGGGTCCAGGTCCCCACCAGCGTGGCCGTGGGGCGAACGAGGACCCGGGTGCCCCCCGCCACCGAGAACACCCAGCCAGTGCAGGGGTCCCAGCTGGGGGGATCTCTGTGGCAGGCATGGCCGCGCCGAGGGGGCTGCAGAGCAGGGGGCAGCCCCCTCGGCCAGCCCCGTCCTTGCTCCAGGGCCAGCAGGCAGGTGGGCGGTCTGTGGGTGTCCATTGCCGGGCGGTGGGTCGGTCATCGGTGGGGAAGGCATCCGTCCTGGGGAGAGGAGGGCAAGGAGAGGGCGGTGAGGTGGAGAGGGTCTCAGCAAGAGCGCCCACCCCAGCCGGGGAGCCGTTGCCTTGCACGACGTGCCTTGCCCGTCCCCAAGCATTGCCTTGCCCCAGCAGCTCCAGAAAGAAATCTGATTTTAAGGCAAGTGCAGACTAGGGGGGACCTGTGCCCTAAGGACCTCCACACTCCAGCCACGGCTGCGGCAGCCCTCCCAGGCTCGGCCCCGGGAGCTGGATGCCCCCCCTCCCATGTGGAAGTAACTGGGATGGGGAGCAGCACCCTCCCCCCACCACCCTGTGGCCCCCCGCTCCCCCCTGCCTACCTCTTCAGGCCTGACTTAGACCCGCTGCCGCCTCTGCCGCCTGGGTCTGCCCCCGGGACGCGGGGAATGTCCCTTCTTCTTGTCCTTCTTGTCGCTCTTCACCTTCTTGTCCAGGTTCTGCATCACCTTCTGGACAGCAGGGTCGGAGGGAGAGGCGCAGATTTTCTTATCCTTCTTGGTGGTAAACCTGGGGGTGCAGGCAGAAAGGTCTGCTGGGGGGTGGGCAGGGGGGAGGACACGGGGAGGGAAGGCTTGGCTGGAGCCAAACTGTTCTGGATGTTCCCGACCGCAGCAGGGTACTCACACAACAGCACGCAGCGAACATCCCGTCTCGGGTCCCTGGATGCTGTAGGACTTCACCCAGCTGCTGGGTACGGGTCTCCGGCTGTTCTTCAGGCAGCAGTCTGAGGCTGAGCTGCCAATGCCTGGGGGCAAGCAGGGGACGTGGGATTTTGGACCCTCACCGAGCCAGAGCACTTTCCCAGCCCTGGGGGAGCACAGCACAGCTGGCTGATGGCCCAGGGCTTGCTTGGGAGAGATGCTGGGGCAGCACGTGAGGGTGGGAGCTCTCAACCCCATACTCAGTTGCAGGTGGGACCCTGCCCCAGGGATATGTGACACCAATTTCACTGCCAGCAGAGGGGAAACTGAGGCAGAGACGGGCTCCTTGCGAAGGGACTGAACCTCGTTCTCCTGCCTGCGCTGTTCAACTTGGAGTTCTGCTGCCCCACCAGCCACGTGCACACACACACATGCTCCCAAGCCGAGCAAGCACCGCACGCCCACGCCACACGCCAGCCAGGCATGCACACACACACACCCCCGCACACACCCTACACGTGAGCGCACCGCAAACCACACACCCCCAGCCACGCATGCACACAAATGCACCGCAAACACCCACCGTGCACTGCGACCGCAGCACCCAGCACCCTGCACAGACCCCGCCAAGCACCCATCCCCTGCCCCATGGACCCGCAGGCGGGCAGCAGGGCTTCGCGCCCCTCACCTTGAGTCTGGGCGATGAGGAGGGTAATGGCCAGTGGGAGCAGCAGCAGGAGGAAGCGCAGAGCCATGGTGGGTGCTGCGGGTGCTGAGCTCGGCAAGGCTGGGGAGCAGGACACGCACTGCTGCCTTGTGCTGAGGCTGCTCTATTTATCTCCGGACACTTTGCTTTCATTTTCGGCCGCCTGGCAGGCAGCCCACCAGCCAGCGGAGGGCTGGGTGATGGAGAAGCGGGAGGGTGGGGGATTCCTGTAAGCTGTGTGCCCCCCTTTACGGACATGTCCTGTCCTGTTCCCAGCTGCCCATCACAGAGTGGGGTGCCAGGTGGGGGCACGCCAGAGACAGGGCCCCCACCATGGCTAGATGAGTTTGTGGGGCTCCTGTTTCCTATCCGGTCCTGCAACCTGCCACTACCTGCTCTCGGTGGGTCGGGTGTTGCTGCTTGCCTGTTTGCTCCCCAGACAGGGACCCTGGCAGGTGGCCAAGCCATTAGGGAAACCAAGGAGTCCATCTGTTTTGCTTCCCCACCTCGTGCTTTGCTCCTGAACCAAGCCACCCACCCCACACAGGTGAGGAGGGGCTCAGGGTGACCCCACATCCCAGCCCCCTGAGCCTCCATCCCTGTCCAGCTGCCTCGGAAGCCTTCCCAAACAGCTGAACACATCTGTAGGGCTGGGATGTGCAGGGGCTGGACTGCAAATGGGGCTGGGGGAGATGATAGCACAGCCCACCGTGCGTTGATGCTGATGCCAGATTGTGGGGAGCTGAGGATGAGTGGGGACTTCGACCGGCTGGAGGAATGGGCTGACGGGAACCTCCTGAGGTTCAACACAGACAAAACGTGAAGTCCAGCAGGTGGGACGGCGTGACCGCATGCAGCCAGACAGGCTGGGCATGGCTGGCAAGACGGGGGCTATGCAGAAGTGGACCTGGAGGAGATGAATAGGAGTCTTCAGGGCAAAGGCCACCCAAAGAGATGGTCATATGGCTGCACCAAGCCCTGAGCAACCTGGTGAAACACCAGTCCTGCTCTGAGCAGGGGATGGCTAGAAACCTCCACGTTTTCATGCGATTGCCAGGGGATGGTCTGGAAGAGACCAGGGATGGAGGTTTCACAACCACTTTGGGCAACCTGTTCCAGTGCTTGAAATGTTCTCATGTTGAAAACATTTTCCCTGCTATTTAATTGGAATTTCCCTTGATGTGTCCAATGCCACTGCCTCTCGCCTGCCCCAGGGCCCCTCTGAGAAGAGCCAGGCACTGCTGTCTCTCCAGCCCCCCCATGCAGCCAGCAAGGAGCCGCCTTTGCCGTCCCATCCCCAGCTTCACCACCCCACCACTCACAGCCCCTCTTCGCCTGCCCTGGCCTCCAGCTCCTCGGTCAGCCCCACTCCTGCTGCTTGCCTCAGCTACGTCCTGGGAGCCCTGACGGGATGCAGAACTGTGATGGGGTCTCCCCAGTGCTGGTGGGGACCGAGTCCCTTCCCTGGCCACGCTGCCTGAACCCTGGGGTGCAGCCCTGGGACTTTTCACCTGTTCTTGATAAGGACCTTCATAAACAGTTATCAAGGGCAATGAGTAACCCAGGGGGAGACCAAAGTCCTGCCTGCTGTAGGAAGCAGAGCTGAGATAAGATACCCAGGCTCTCGCCCCCTCTCAGTGGGGAGGGGGCAATGCTGGCATCGTGGGGGGGGCAGTCACCAACAACTGCCCTGCAGCCCTCTCTTGGGCAAGGAGACCAGCAACCTGCAGTGGCTTCCTGCCTTCCTTGGGGACAAGTTGGGTGCCTGGGGTAGCGTGGGATCCAGGGCTGTGCTCCTGCAGCTTCCTCCATCACCCGTGCAGAAGAGAAAGAGAGCTCTCATGCTGGGGGTACCCGTGTGCCCAGTGCCTGGATGGGGGGAGGCAACTCCCCACGCACTCATGCAGCACCAACATCAATGTGGTCTTGGGCAGCAGCCCCTGGGCAGGCAATGGCCACGGGTCATGGCCAGCAGTGAGTTGCCTGTGGGTGCATCTCCCCAAGGTGCCTAGCAGCACAGGGAACTGGTCCCTGGAGGCATCCTATGTGCTGTCACCCATCCCTCCAACCCCAAAGTGCTGGTGGCATCAGGAAAGGGCAGGAAAAGGAGAGCCACACTGGCTCTAACCTCCTTTCCAGCCTTTATTTGTGCACCTTCTCCAGGCAGCAGTGCCCAGCTGAGCACCTGCATGTGCCCTTGGCACATCTGGGACACTGTCCCACTGCAGATCCACGTGCTGGAGAAGCTGGGGAGCACTGATCCTGTAGCCATCCACCCTGGTGAAGTGTCTCCCAGAGCCTATGTGGTATGAGGACAAGGAGGGAGAGGAGACATGTCACAGATTGTCCCCAGCATGGACCAGTCCAGCCCAGGGCTCCCTCCACTCCTGAAGGAACTCAGGAGAGCTCTGCAGTCCCAGCACGGAGGCCAGCTCCCGTCCTTGCCCAGTCCCAGCCCCAGCCCCAGCCGTGGCAGCAGGCGCCTGGAAAGTCCCTGGCTCTCTGCGTGTTTTCAAGACACCGCAGCAGCATCCTCTGGCCAGAGGCCAGCCCCAAACACGGTCTGAGCTGCTGAAGAGGGTCGGGGCACGCGTTCTCCTCACAGGCATCAACCTTTGGCAAGTCTCTGGTTGCTGCAGCTTGCACCCCGAAGAAAGCAGCAGCCTGAGCAGACCCTCGCTCCAATCCCTCCAGGGAAGGTGGATGGGAGAGGACCCAGGAGGGCACAAACTAAGGGCAGGGCTACTTGGCCATTGCTCTGGCTGAGCAATGCAGATGCACCTGCAGGTCTGATCAGCAGGGTCCCACGGAAACCGACATGGAGGTCCGTGCCGCATCTCCCCTCCTGCCTCCCTTCCCTCAGAGCCCCCAGTTCACTCCTTCCTGCCCAGGTGCCTTGCTCTATCGCCCGTGCCCCCAGCCCAGGGAGAAAGCAGGCAGCTGCTGGCAATGACAGATGGGTGAGCATCCCTGTCTGCAGGGGGGTCGCAAGGCAGACCAAACTTTTGGGATACAGAGGAGCTGCCAGGGGTGGGGGGTGGAGGCAAGGCTTTCTAGAGCTGTCCAACACCAGCAGCCTTCAGCAGCTGCTCGGCCAGGCACAATTTCTTGCACCCACCCACATAAACCCATTTCTCACCAGCCTGGGCTCCTGCAGCCTCCAGCCTTTTCCAAGAGCTCAGCAGCGCAGGATGGAGACAGACACAGGGAGGGGGACGTACCCGGGCAGGGTGCCCCTCTGCGGTGTCTCAGCCACCGGGAACACCTTTCTGGCCCCAGGGTCTGTGCCAGACACCACACAGAGCCTTTGCAACGGGGCTTCGTGCAATGGTGCCTCCGGCTACCCCCGTGCTCGGGCAGCCCAGCTCCAGCCCTCTGTGCATCCCTGTGGTGGAAGGACCTCCGGACTGCAGGAAGAGGGGAGGGTGTCCTAGGCAGAGACTACGAGGTCCTCACACACCGAGTGTGCAAAAACAGTGGGACCATAGCAAAGGTCACCAAAACACATTGCTTGTGAGCCTTTCCCCGGCACTGAAACCACTGTGGGAGCTTGTAGGGACTCACTCAAGCCTCCATCCCAATGCTTCCCATGTTCACACCCCACACCCCAGCACTAGAGCTTCGAGTTTGCCTACCAGTTACTTCCCTGGCTTCCAGCATCACAGTTTCCTAGCATCTCACCCTGTAACACCAGGAGATCCTCTCTCCTGACAGCACAGGCCCCTGATCATCCAGCTCTGGACTGCCCTTCAGCCCTGCAAAAGCCCCCCAGCTCTTCCCTGTTTAACCAGACAGTGGGATCTGCTCCCCGGGTGGCTCGGGACAGGAAGCAGAGGCTCCTTGGGTGCGCACATGGACCGAAGGCATCGAGGGGAGCCAACCAGGGGGACTGGGAATTTCCAAACCCTTCTGGATGCTGCCTCCAAGTTAAAATCACTGCTAACAGGAACAGGGTCGTGCAGCTCCGCTCAACCCGCTGACCAGCAAATTCCTTCCTGCAGAGGCCCCCGATTCCCAGGACCCAGCGCAGAGGTAGTTTGCAAAGCCCAGCATGGAAAACCCCCATGACTGGGAAGGGGAGCCGGCTGCCTGCCAGGCACACCGTATAGAAACGTGGTATAGCAAAGCAAAACGGTCCTCGGGAAGCGGGAAAGAATTGCTGGAAGCCGGCAGCACACGAGCCGGGCAGGCTCCGTGCTGGCTGCCGCACCATCCCCCGGCGTTCGGCGAGGCTGATGGGAAGAGCGGGATGAGCACAACATGCTGGGAAGGACAGGGAAGCCGGCTCCCCGGGAGTCCCCTCCCCACGCATGGGCTCTGGAGCCGGCTGGGCTTGGAGCGGGTCTTCAACCAGGAGAAGCTTGCCCACTGGCCCTGCATGACCCAGGCGGAAATTTGATTTCCCAGCTGGGTGCGGGTGCAAGGAGTTAACCCTTTGGTTGCTAGCACGCCTGCAGAGCGGCTCAGCCATTTTGGGGCAGGACAGGCTCGCTGCTGGAAAATGTGCAGGGGGGTAGCGAGCGGACCGAGAGGGACCCGGGTGGGTCCTGCGCTGCAGCAAGACGCCCTCTTCCTACAGCATCCCCTGCGTGGCATGCAGCGCTGCCGCAGTGCTCCCTCAGACCTAAATGCAAGGAGCCAGGAAGGATCTGTATTTTGTCTCCCCGTGGAAAGCACATGGTCAGGGTTGCTCGGCTCTCACCCCTCCTGATCCAGGCATTACCCAACAGGCAGGATCCTTTGGGCTCAGGCTGTTGTGAGAGTGCACATTTGTCACTACATCACCAGGAAATATATTCAGTGCTGAAAGGGGTGATGCTCGGAGCCTGTCCCTCCGTGGCATGGCAGAGACCTCCATGGGGTGGCCGAGGCTCGTGGTGGAAAGGGAACACGGCGAGAGGCTGCTGCTCTTGGCATAGATGCTAGGCCAGAGAGCAGATGCTGCAGGGAAGAGGGGGTCAACTGGTGTTTGCATAACCCTCCAAAAACTGGGCCCCTCTCAGCTCTTCCACCAACCACAGGCCCAGCCCTCTCTCTTCCACCAAAAAGCACATCAATCCTCCATCCAGAAATCCCTGTACGGTTCCTCGTATAGCAGCGTAAAACTCCGTGGAAACTGCTGGCGCCAACCCAGCCTTCGTTGAAAGTGGAGATGTAACAAGTCATAAATCCTCTCACGGCAAAGCGAGCAGCAGCCCCCAGAGCAAGGCACGGCGTGCATGCCAGCCGAGCCGGCAGCTCTGCGCAGATCGGAATGGGTGGATTGGCTGGGCTCTGCCCGGGCAGGGATGCTTCATGCAAAGACACCGTCCCGGCGTGTGAATTCAGAGAGAACTGAGACGCTGCTGGGAAAAAAGCTGGCTGAGTGTTGTTGGAGAGGAAACTGCTCCTTCTCCATCTCCGTGCCGAGAGACGTTGGACTTTGTACTTGACACCAGGCAGAGCCGTGCTGCAGACGCCCGGCATCCGCCCAGCAGCCTGCTCTGCCCCACGCTTCTGGCACAGCCTCCAGAGCAAACAGCAGCTGGCACATGTGGAAAGTTCATCAGGAGGGGGGAAATGGAGATGGAGAAATTAAAGACAGCCAAAGGGAAATGAAGGAAAACATCAAGAAGGCTCTGGAGAGTTTGCAGAAGACATTAGAGCAACACGTAAACTAGGAACTGGATACGCTTCAGCCAAGACTGGAAAACACCAGAGAAGGACTCTGCTCCTAGCGATGGCTCAGCCAGCCACTCTAAGCAGGGAAGCAGCCGCCCAATGCCCAGGCAGTGGTGGAACACGCAAAAGGCAGAGAGAAAGCAAAGAGAAAGGAGATGAAGCCCCACAGGGCTAGGAGCTGCCAGGCACCGACACCAGGCAGAGACCCGCCACGTTGCCTGCCAGCTTCATGGGCCACGAGCATGCGGGCCTGGCATCAGAGGGAGCACTGGTGCCAGGAGGGCACCCGAAGAGCATCCAGCTCAGCCCTTCCCAGCAGCCTGCACAGAAAGTAAACAGCTGCTGGAAGGGATGGAATCAGCCGGGGGGGCTGCGGGAGCCCAGCTCCGCGCTGGACAGGTCTCATCTTGCCCGGATATAACGAAAAGATAGGAAGAAGTTATATACTCCATACATAACTGGTCATTAACAGTCATTCAGAGCAGCAGGGCAAAGCAAAGGAGCCATCAAAGCCCTCCAATAGCTGACTCCCACCATGGGGGCAACACTTGAAGACACGAGGAGTGACCCGAGGGTCCTTTTGCCACCCAGGCAGACAGGAGTAAAGCAGAGGGGACGCCCTGCACCACCAAGGAGACCGGCGCGGTGCACAGCAACCTCCTCCCAGGCACACACAGAGCAGGGACTAACCCGGGTACACCACAGTCCTGGGGAGTCAAGACTGGCCATTTGGCCTGGCCATCAAATGGGTCTCCAGGACGAGGCAGAGGGGAAGAGACACCCACCAGAGTACAGGGAAAACAGTGTTTGGAGCCGGGACTCTACTTGAGATGCCGCAGCCGGCCAGCGAGCATCTGAGCTCTTTGGTTCGGTGGGTGGCTGCGGGCGGTATGCGATGGGCTGGGAGCAGTGCGAGGGGCTGGAAATCCCCTTTGGGGCTGGGGATCAGGCGAGACGGCTGTTTACAGCAAGGGAAGAGCTGCAGGGCCAGGAGCTGGGAGACCTCCCGGCAGCGTCCGCCTGCCAAAGCCCCGCAGACCCTGCAACGGCAGCGCTGGGGAAGTCACCCAGGCAGTTTGCAGGCCGCTCCTGGAGGGTGCCTGGCTCAGGCATCAGGAGGAAGGGGAAATACACCACCGTACCCCCTCAATGGGTCCCATCCCAACGTGTTGGCAGCAGAGCAGACCCTGCATATCGCAGAGGTCTGGAGGAGCTCAGGGCTGCCAAGACGAGACTGAGTCCAGGCCCTGTCCCGTGTTCCCCAGAAGTGACTGACTGTGGTCACAGGCACAAAGGGGAATTTACCCCTGCAAGACTACCATGAGGGCTGCAGCCCCAATTTCCATCTGTGCAGGGCTCCGCTCCAGGCCCGAAGGTCCCTGTGACAGTTGCCAGGACTGCAAACCCTCACATGGCTGCACCAAGGTGAGGTTACAGAGGCAAGAAGGAGGTTTACAACACCAGATGATATGGTTGGCACTACTCCATAGGCAGGGAAAGCATCCTCGGGACACGCTGCTGTCTCCACTGCCTAGAACTACCTCCCATCTGACATCTGATCACGTCGACAAATATCACAGTCCCTGAAGCCCCTCAGGACACAGCCCTGGCAGATGTGGTCTATCTCATGCCCCTTGGATTTCTCTCTCCACTCATCAGGGAGATGAGGCCAGATCCAAATCTGCCCATGGGTTTCCAGAGACAAATCATTCACTGCCTGTTCCCATCTCTTCCCACTCTTTCCAGAGCCTTATTAGGCTCAGGCTCAGTGCTGAGTTGGGCAGGACGTGTCCCACCAACAACTCGCAGCAGTGGCTTCACCTTCTCATTACAGCCCAGGGGTAGCACAGCTTTAACTTAAAAATAGGCTAATCTGCTGTAGGGGGTTAACCCCAGTAAGCAGCTAAACCGACAGCTCACTCACTCCCCCCAGGCAGGATGGGGGAGAGAATCAGAAGGGTAAAAGTGAGAAAACTCGTCGCTTGAGATAAAAGACAACTTAACAGGTAAAGCAAAAGCTGCATGCACAAGCGAAGCAAAATAAGGAATTCATTCACTGCTTCCCATCGGCAGGCAGGCGTTTAGCCACTTCCAGGAAAGCCTTCATCATGCTGATGGAGTAAATACCTTCATCACATGTAGCGGTTACTTGGCAAGACAAATGCTGTAACTCCCTCCTTCTTTCCCCCAGCTTTTATGGCTGAGCACGACATCATATGGTATGGGGTATCCCTTTGGTCAGTTGGGGTCAGCTGTCCCAGCTGTGTCCCCTCCCAACCTTTCTTGTGCACCCCCAGCTTACAGAAAAGGCCTTGAGACTGTGCAAATACTGTTCAGCAATAACTAAAACATCCCTATGTTATCAAC
>VYZW01003005.1:18763-129490 GCA_013401315.1 Balaeniceps rex | reverse complement strand
TTTTTTTTTTTTTTTTTTTAAACCAGTCTGCCTGTGCCTACTTAGAAAGATCCAAAGAACCTGTGTCAAAGTGTTAGCTGAAGTGCTACAAATAGCATTTTATTCCTTTCTCCCCACCTCCTCCCCCAAATAACTCTATTGTTCTTATAAATCCGCAGCATTCCAGCTGTGACTTGACAAGAGCCCTGACAGTCACAAAAGCTGAATTGCACGAGCAGTGTTCTTGTTCCCTGAATTATTTTACACAGCTAAATTTAATACTTTCCCCCCACTTCCCCACTTTTCACTCTGGCAGATATTTAAGCTGCAAATTAGAGATGTACTGAATTAGCCTTCAAACCTTGCAAATGCTGTCAAAAAGCTGACTCTGTAATGATGTGACTTTGATATCAAACAGATTATTGCTTATGTACAGCGGCACTTACAAACATGTGCATACTTGTAACTCCTGGCCTTTGTGCCGCTAGGCAGCCAGCAGGTCATTAATGTACAGCACAAACAGGACGGAGCCCCGCGGACCTTGAAATCGGCGTGCCGGAGAGGAAGAGTCAGAGTTTCCAACAACCACTTTCAGTTGGCAGAATTGTGATTGAAACCATGTGACAGTTTGAGGCAATGTACCACAGGCAGCCAATGTATTACATATGGCAATATGATTAATGGTATCAAATGTTTTTATAAAAAAAAAAAAAAAAAGGTCCAAGAATATTACAGCAGCCAATTGCATGGAGTCCAAGGCAGTACGAATCTGTTCCATGAATTAAAGTCAGGCAGATGAGGTTAAATGAGAGGGCCAGAGCCAAGATAATGATTACAAAGTAAGTTGTTTCAAAAAAGCAAAGTGTTTAGAATGTGTTCATGAGCAACAGCCCCTTTTCTCTCCTGTCTTATGGCCTTAATGGATACAGTTTGGAGCAGGTCTCTGAAACTAAACTGCCTTCTGCTCTTAGCCTCTCATGCTCTAATCCAAAGACTCATTAATGGAATCAAACAAAGCATACAGTCCCAAGGCAAAGAGCAGCAGGTTAAGAGGCAGAATGGGCTATCATTTTGGTGAAGACTGTTAGTTTGCTTATGATGGTGATTTTTAAAAATTTTTTTTTTTAATCAAACATTACGGTTTAACAAACACATGGATGGTTGTAGCGTCTGCCAAAACAACAACAACAAAAATCAGTACTAAAGGTACTATTATTGAGGAAGAAATTTCAGGAAATGCAAGTATTGAGGGGAGGTCTGCACAGTGTGGGATCTTCCCAGGACTCTTATTGTCCATCCTGCTGAGTCAGGAAGGTCTGGCAGGTCTGGCACAGTTTTGGCGTTTGTCAGGTTCCCGAACAGTAGCTGGGCATAGTATAGGAGTCGACACAGTGTAGAGGCAGTTCCTCAGAGTCAGTTTGCAGAAGGCCATGTTGCTCTGGAGGGTGAGAATAGACACAGGCTGGCTTGTGCTGGTGTGTCTTCATGCCACAGAGCAGTCCTAAGCACGTTTCAGTTACTAGTGGTGACATAGTTGAAAATTACAACAGTAACAGTAAATTATTCTAAATATCTTGTGGTTGGTTTGTGCAAAGCGCAAATACCAATATAGCACTTAAATGAAAAAAACCCAGAAGCATGAGTTATGCCCATCTAAAAAGTCTCATGCATGTCTCCTTACATACACTTCTCTGGCCAGCTCCTTACACACCTGGGGTTTCATGTTTGTAGGGCTGTCCCCCCACCCATTCTCCTTTTACATGCTGAATGCAACTGGGCATCCTACGTGTGATAGGTACCTTACCTAGGGTTGTGGAGCAAGTGGGACACAGAGGAGGTCAGCTGCAGCTAGAGTCATAAGGTGGGAGCTGCTGCCCCCTCAGCAACAGCTCATATCCACTAGAGCACTGCTGGAAGATGCTGTCCCACCATCTCTTGTGATCTCACATAACTGGGGCTGTGCTGGTCCCACATTAGTTTGATCTGCATGCGGACTGCCTGACCACCCCTTGCAGTGCATAGCCAGTGTCCCCTTCACTTCCACAGAATTGCACAATGACTATGTGTGTTGAGACTTGTGTGTTGGGATGCTGGGCGGTTGATGGGATTGCTGTTAAAGACTGCGCATGTGTTCAGACTTAAATCTCAGCATCCCATGGAACAGAACCCTATGCCCTAATACGTTTTGCCTAATAACTGCAGCAATTGCAAACTGCTGGCTTCCCCAGGGTAGCTTTGAAGGTACAGAGGTGCTAGTCCTGAGCGAGCACAACTACAAATATTTGGCATCCAAGTATGATTTCTTTTGTCTACTACTTTTCCTCTTTTCTCACTCTGCTGCTATTATCAACGGTAGCACAACCCTTTTGTTAATACCCAAGACTCCTTTGCCAGAGTGCTGTAATACACTGCATGAAGAGCAAGGTATTTATACCTCTCCTGCCTCAATACAGAGCATACAGCAGGAGGTCCGATATGGCCTGCTGCTTCATTTCATACGGCTTGTGGCCACATGGTCTCTCTCTTATGTGTGTGTGTGTTCATTATTGTTGGATATTGCTAAACTTTGCAGTAATGTGGCCTGCCAAGGGGATTTTGAAAGGCTTATTTGGTCTTCAGTCAAGGAAAAGATTTCCTATGCTTTGTTGGCACTAAAGGAATAGTTGCCTTGCCTGACTTTAGGCATCTGATGTAGGTGCTGTGCATCACCCTTCAGAGATGCCCATCTCTCTCTGCTGACTGTGGAGGGAGGTGACAGCCCTGACCACAGGAGCTCAGAGGCGCACCCACCCTAAATTCCAAAAGTGGGTGATGTGAATTCCCCCTTCCCACAGATGTGCCTGTCTGCCCCTCGTGGCCCTCCGAGCTCCTGCTTACGAATGACGGCCTGGCCGTACGTGCGTTAGCATTTTAACAAGACATGGAAACCTTTGAACAAATTGCCAGAAAACTTTTAGCAGGGCAAGCGCGCGCGAGCGCTGCCTGCACCAAGTGACCCTCTTACCGCCAGAGAGGGAGAGACAAAGTGTGGCACAAAGAACGAGCAAATGAAAGAGCTCGCTTGCAACTCTGATCCTTATGGACTTTTCTTGAGCTCTAGCAACAAAAAGTGTAACTCTTGTGATGAATACAGTCCTACTGTTGTATTCCTACCTTCCAACAATAATTTCAATTGAACCCTACAGCATGTGGAGTCCCTTTGCTTTTTAGGTCATAAAGCAATGTGTGGAGTAGAGACTTAAAAAATGGACTTTTAAAAGACTCCAATGCCTCAATCTCTCCAAGAACTCGACTGATAAATCTCCTGTGTAAAATGATCACATTTTATAGAGAAGAATCTTTGTTAGACATTCATTAGCAATAACATGTGAGCCAATTTAGGGAATGAAACCTTTCTTCTATATAAAACCCACTGTGGTCACTAAAACTAATGACTTTTTCGGCCTACCACCCTTTAATTCGGTAGTGAAGCACGTGAATTTCCTGTATTGCTTAGTTCTCCAACAATTTGTTTATCTTTGAAGAGCAGGTCCCTGACTGTGTGAACTCAGGCACATCCAAAAGGTTAAGTAATAATAAAAAAGTACATCAGGGCCACAAATGTGGTATTTAAAATCGTGACAAAGTTCTGACTGTATTGAAGAGGTCTGGAAGAAGAACAGTTAATGGGCTTACTTCTATTTCAGCTCATCTCCACATGAGAAGCAGCCTGGGCAGGAGAGAATTGAAAATACAATATGAATTTAAATGCTCTGAGGCTGATCTGAACCCATCAAAGTTGGTGCAAAAAAGATCCACTGACTTCAGTAGCCTTTGGAGCAGTTGATGCATGTTCTGCTAATTACCAAAAAAAAAAAAAAAAGAAAATTAGTTTGTTTGTTAGCTGCCATGCATTAAATGGAGGTAGGAAGAAGGAACACTTCAGGTTCGGATTTTTTGTGTGTATTTTTCTTTAGATATGAATATTTNAAAATTACCAAAAAAAAAAAAAAAAAGAAAATTAGTTTGTTTGTTAGCTGCCATGCATTAAATGGAGGTAGGAAGAAGGAACACTTCAGGTTCGGATTTTTTGTGTGTATTTTTCTTTAGATATGAATATTTTTTAACAATGAGATATACAGATGGTGGAATTAACAAAGAACGGAATAGGCTGAATAACATGGAAAGGTATTTTTCATATTTTTAAAACATAGCTGACAATGGGAAGATTTACTCTTAGGTTCAAGTAAGATAAGTTGTAAAGAGGAGAAAGATGTAATTGGCCTCATAATTGTAAAACAAATTCTGTCCTGCATTTGCCAAAGCTGTATCTATGCTTCTGAGGGGATGTTAGCTGTAATGTGCCTTGCCTGGAGGGCTGACCGGGGTGTTTTGGGGCTCTCTTTTGGCCTGAGTGCCAGGCTTTCCCTACCATTAAAAGGGAGAGAGGGAAACTGCCTGTGTGCATCTTGTCCAGATATGGAGCCAAGGCATGCACTGGTGTGCACTGGTCCGGTCTTGGAAAAAGACACTGGGTTTCTTAGGCCAATTCTAAAAAGACTCACGGATGTATTTTTCCTACAGGAATACAAAATTTGAAGCCTGTTTTGTTTTTACATGGTCTCCATAAGAACGTAAACGTCTCTATAAGGCACAATTCCTTAGTGCCTAATTTGCTTCTATTATATTCCAGGCAAATTAAGAACAAAACCATGGGGGAATGCATGGAAAAGTGTCAAAGTGACTGAGAGTCAATTTCCTGGGACTTTAGCTGAAATTTTAGTTCCCAAGTTGCTTTTAAAACATGAATTAGGTTCCTGAGTCACCCAGGAACTAATGAAAATGTTCCTTTGAAATGTGACGAGGGGCTCAGACAGAGCAGAGTGACACATAGTCCTTGGGGCAGGATTGCCCAGAGAGAGTGATGGTAAAGAGCATTTCATGTTAGCTGTAACATTTTTAATGCAACTTATTAAAAAATAAAATTAACAGCATATTGTGCAAGGAAGTGATAGACCTGCCTGGATGAAGAAGTTTTAAGGGTGCTAAAGAGGGTACGCAGAGCATGTAGTGCTTGGAAATGGTGAGACCTCAGAAGTGCTGGAGTGCACTTTGGTCCCTTAGAAAGGTCTGGTCCAGCCTCTTCAGAGTGGTGGCACATTGTGAGGAAAGCAGTGGATATAAGTGCCGACACTTATAGGATGCTCTCCAAGTTGTCCTGGTATGAGCAGCCTCTTTTGATTTCCCCAGGCTTGGAAAGCTTGTGTTGAGTTTCATGATCCCTTAATGCCAACATACTCACCTGAGGGCTCCCAGTAAAAGTCATCTTCTTGGCTGCACGTTCCTGTGGCCTCCCTTGTGCTGACAGGAGATGGGTGAAGGAACCAACTGGCTGCAAGCTAATCCAGAAAAAGGAGGCCGGGGTGAAAACTGGTTTTCAACCAGATAAGTTTCTTGATCTGGCTCATGCCATGGCTGGGTAGGGCTAATGCTGGCATGAAGGAAGGGGCCAACCTTCTCATGGGGAACCTGCACCTCCACCAGCTTAAATCTGTTGCGAAACTGCAGTGTAACTAAAACCCAGCAGATGATTTTTGGAATTTTTTTTCTCTGTTACAGCAGAAAGACTTTTAATTTACCCACATATTATGACTTCATCATTAATAAGGAGGAAAGTAAGTAATGAGACAATGTGTACAAAATGAACAATTTCGTACCATAGCAAGTTGTCTGGCGAATTCTTTCATGAATGCTCTCTGTGTGATATTTCTATAGTATAATAGATTCTGGCTGTTCACTCTAATAATTCTGAGCTTCAGGGTAAGATTTTATTTCTCTTTTGAAAGTAATATAATCAGTGGTGCTAGCACAAAATTCCCTGTGTGTTTTTGTGCATCCTTAACACTTCTTGGGATGAAAGTGAAACTTATATTATTTAGAGCAGTTCAAAGAACTAAGTTCCTTCTATAATGGTGGTTCCTGCTAGAATTCCTTATGAAAAAACATTAACCAAGCTAACGGTACTACAAAGCATAGTAGGTATTCTCTGTTTGCAGAAGGAATGGGTCCAAAAAGCTTTAGAAAATGTTAGTTTCTTTGCACAAAAGGCGTATTTTAAAAGTCACCCGAGGACAATGTGGATATTTGTCTATCCAGGAATTTTATTTATACACTATCTGTGTGAACAAAGCTCCTGGAGATGAGGGTAAAGGTGTTTTGGCAAAGCATGAGGTAGCTTAGGACAATAATGATGCAGGCACCAGCACGTGTTTTGACTGAATTTTGTCTTTGCTTGTTAGTTTAGATTCACTGCTCTGTCAAGAGGATCACAGAGCTTTCCTGCCCTCCCTTTGTTCCCTTCGTTTGCCAGGGGGAGAGGACCACTCCTGCTGCATCCATTCAACTCCCAAGCTCCTGGCCCTTTTCTTGATTTCCTGTGAAGCTCCCCAGTTTTTTTCACAGGAAAGTTTATCATGTCCTCTCCCTGCAGAGCTAGAGCTGTGTCTGTGGCAAGCCAGACTGCGCAGTTGGAGAGCTTGCTAAGGCAGTTCTTCTTCCCAAGGCACAGGGAGGAATGAGTTTCTCATCTGCTGGCACAAGCGTGTAGCTACTAAGTGGTCCTCAATATTATAGGGTCTGAGTTTTCCCCTCAAATTGCACAAAGTTTCTC
Source organism: Balaeniceps rex (assembly GCA_013401315.1). NCBI lineage: Eukaryota > Metazoa > Chordata > Aves > Pelecaniformes > Balaenicipitidae > Balaeniceps > Balaeniceps rex. The sequence continues at coordinate 122,862 of VYZW01003005.1, read as the reverse complement.
ATGCAAGAAGAATAACTTCAAAACCAGAATGTGGTCATCTGTGCCAGAAACATCCTTCTGTGTCTTCCCACAGTTGTTTCAATCTCTCTAGTGGCAACTATCCTATTTGCTTCAAGACTGAGAAGAGCTTTCCTGCTGCCTCCTGGGCAGCAAGGACCTTTCCTTATGCTTGAACAGGCAGATCTCCTTCCCCTCCTCTCCTCACTACTGTGCTAGGCTATTCGTGCACGTATCCCCAAGGCCTTCATGGGACTTTATTGGGGAAAACTAAGGTCAGCCTGGAATCACTGTTGTGTTTTAGCATGTGGTTGCTGTTCTATAGACTGGATTTCTTTGCAAGAATATTCACAAACCAGAATAACTTCTGTGCTTATTTTTTTTTTTTTTGTTCTAACCAACTTTACCAAGGTCTTAAGTCATTATTAGCTGGTTCACAAGACTGTGAGTTCATTAATACGTAGTAACTCATCACCTTATGATTTTTATCCATTAATACAAACTTGGTTTTACCTGTCTGCAGCAATTAAATTAGACCTTGGTATGTCTGAAAAAAATTGAGCATCAAGCCCTGCTATTATGAGGACTCATTAATACAAAAAGCAATCTTTGTGAAAAATCATGTCAGGGGTTTTAAGAAAAAGATGATTACCTGCTTCGACAGCAATAAAACTACCAGTAGAAATTCTCCCATCACCTACACAGACACACACGATCCCCTAAAAGAAACATGTGTAAGTACTTAACAGATGGACAAGCGAACCTAGGGATGAATGTATTAGAAAAACAGAGCAATCACTGTGTTTTTCAGCAGAAATGATATTAACATCTAAGGCCCAGGTTAGAAATATTTTGATTAGCTGGAAACATAAGCTCTGTTTGTAGCAAAATCAGTTTAGGTCTTCATCCCTGTTACACAGATAATATACGATTTGTGTCACCTGCTGTGAGGTTTTTAGATGGCATGGATCTGCTGTTGAATGAAATTTTTGCTTTGTCTTAAACCAGTAGCAGCCTTGCTATAATTTTTTTCACCCTCTGTGCACACTGATGTCCTACAGTAGTTTGAGAGCTGAGGTTGCCCTGATGCCCTTGAGGAGTACTTTTTGCTACTCAGCTGTGCAAAATGCCATGTGTTGCTTCTCATCACTGCTCTGCAGAGATGACTGCATTGCAGTGGACTCCTATCAGTTCACTGTGAAGCCTGTTGTAAGTGTCTTTTTGATGGTCTGAAAGAGTCCATAGAACATTGTTAAAAGCTGAAGAGACCTACAATGAAACCCAAATTAATGGGCAAAACAGACCTCTAATCTAACGAAGTATTTCAGATGAGGGACTTTGTTTTTGGAGGCTGCCTTACCACATTTTCTATCATACTCGGGGATGAATTGCATTACAGAAAAATGAGATGTGACTGATAGCCACTATTTCACCTCTCCAGTTTAGCTTGTCCTTGGATCGCTGCCTTTGAGTCCTTCTCCTGTGAAGAAATGCACTGAGATCCTCTTCGTCAGTATATTGTGCAGCAGTATAAATTATATAAAGGAACAGCAATTGAGAGACAAAACCTTTACTGGAGGACCAAGTCGTGAGTCAGGGTCTTTGCACTACCAAGACTTTGTTGAACTTCCATCAGGATGAAAAGTGCTCTGCTCATCCTGCCCCCACCCTCTCAGTGGATTGGGGTAGCTTTCCAGTTTGGTGGTTTTACCATTGCACTCAAGGGATAACAGCAGGCACCATGGTTTGTGAGGGGTTACAGTGGTAGGATTTTTCCATCTCAGTGTACTTCCCCATTTTAATTAGTCTAAGAAACTTCTGAAGCTGGTAATTTTTAATTTTACTTGTCAGAGAAAGCAGATTCAGATTCCCAAAAGTCAGTCTGTGACAGTAGGGTTTCCTGCCTAATTTTTAAGGAACAAGGTAGTCAGACAAGGTTTATCTTCTCCTCTACAGTTCAGGTTTTTCCATTCAAATAACTAAGGCAAACAAACATTTTGAGGTTTGAAAAGTTTCTACGCCAAATCCACCCATAAGTTAGGCAGTTATTTGGGGTTTGTTTGGCAGTAGACTCCTCTTTAACTAAGTGATAAATAACCTGAACTGGATATCAGTTACTATCTGAAAACTATTTTTATGTTTATGGGAGCCTTTTAGTTTTCTGTGACTTAGATTTTACTTGTGAGGTAATTTTATGATATTGAAATACAGGTTATTATTATGAGTATCCTTTAGTCTAGATTGGGATGGATGGGGTTTGGATAAGCTCTCCCAGTTTTACATCGGTTTACAATTCTGTGACTGAAATAATAATTTTCTAACATTAATCGAGTTCTGTAAATTTGATTCAGAGGCCATTAAGGTCAAGGGTAAGACCACCTGTGCCAACTTCAGAGTCCTCTGGGAGGTCTCCCGTGCCTTAATTGACTGCAGCAATAGCAGAGTCACAAGATGAGGCTATGAATGGTGCTCTACAGTGCTGGGAAGCTCTTTGCTGCTTTTCCAGAAGATCAGGTTTCTTCACATTGATGCCCTGGCATGGAGCTTTGGAGGTCACCTTGCTATAATATTATGATTACATTTCCAGATCATTCCCTTTCCAAAAGGCTTTTGTTCCCTGGAAGGTGCCACCTGAATAAAATAATATTAAAAGACAAGAAAAGCCACCAGCAATGAAAATTACTCTCTGCAGATTTAGTAACTGCTACAGCATCTTCTTTCCTCTCTATTCTATTTCATTGACATTGGCAATAAAAAATAATCACTTAGAGACAATGTCCTTGCAGGCTGGCAGTAAGTCTAAATGGCAACAGCTAAAAAGACCCAGAGAAGAACATTTAAGATACATCTATTATTGCCTTGGCTTTTCAAAAAATGTCAAAAAGAAAGTCTCTTTTGCTCAGCATTTGTGTTTGCTTGGTGGGGATGGGAGGAAACAGAAGATACTAGGATATTCTTTCTCCTATTTTCATTAGCTGTTAGGTGGGGTGATGACTGTACATAGAAGGCAGCAGACACTGAGTTTGTGCTTAGAACAAAAGAAAGATCAAAAACCAGACAAAGCTTTATTTTGGCACAACCACAGCACTTTCGGTAAAGACCTCGCTGTGCTCTTCCCAAAGATAATGCTCTATCTCCATCCCGGAAGATGAAGAGGGGTTCTGAGGGGTCAAGGAATCACCTCCCACCACATTTTCTCCTCTCCGTCCAAAAATTGTTTTCATATTTTTCTTTCCTTCATGTTTCCTAGCACTTGTCTTTATGAGCAGAACTGTTGCACAATAAATAGTCTATCTGTTGAGACGACACATTGTGGCAAATCCCTTAGGAAAGCTGCAGCTGGGTTGACATGTCTCATCACTGCTCTGAAGAATGGTTTTGCTTGTGGATTCTGAGAATGACTCACATAATGACCAAATATAAGTGCATTTCATAAGCATAATAGGTTAACAGTAACAGCATGGTTGGCCTGTGTTCCTCTGCCTGCCCATGTTTGTGTAGACTTGAAGATAGATGTCCTTCTGTATGGAAGGATAAAAAAACTCCAGCAAAATCTGGGCATTAGGATGGTTCAGCCAGTCAGAATTACCAGCTGAGTGTCTTTTTGTTTATTGTGAAAATATGTATATAGCGGATTCCGATTCTGGCATCTGCACTGTGACACTAACACCTAGCTGGAGCATGTGAGGACCTCAGGTTTCTAGGACAGTTGGAGCTGCTGTATGGTGGGAAGGGGGTGACTGGGTCCTCCCTGGACTCCTGCTCTCGCCTGCCCAACACTGAGGGCACAGGGGTTTCCCTGAGCTGCAGGGCTGGAGCTGGTAGAGCCAGGAGGGCAGTCAGCCTGCTGAAAGCCAGACATATTTCCTCCCACACACATATGTGTGAGTATTTTGTATAGCTACAACCCCGTTTTGAATTACCTATCTGTAAATAATGAGGGACGAACTTGTCCTGTGTCCCTCCCTCCATCTGTAATACTCTCTTCTTCCATCTTCTGTGTTAGAAATAGAGAGTACTGAATTCAGTGTAGAGCTCTACGTATCTGACTTTCAACGCTGCTCGGAAAACCCTAAGGCCAGGACTGAAATAAGAGCTGAAATCCAAACAATGTGTGACTGAACACAAAACAAATCATGGCTTTGCAGGAATATGTTGTGACAGCTCTGCCTTCTCCCATAACTGCTAGTCGATTTTCCCCCTTACATTTAAATAACATAGTATACATATTGAACCAATAATCGGGTACAATGGAAAATGCATAGTGAAGCTAAAAAATGCTGAGATGTAAAATCTTCTAAAATCCTTCTGCAGGGGCCGGGTGATATTCTCTCTTTCTCTTTCAATCTCTCCCTCCCGCTCCCCTCCCTCCCCCCGCCTTTTTTTCAAGGGTGGGATAGGGTTTGCTTCTAAACAGATAACAAGTAACAAAGGCCAATTCAAATCATATAAAGCCCATCCCACACGATGAAGAAAAAAAGGGTGGAATTAGCTGTAAACTGAAGAATGCCCGTTGTAACTGGGCAACATCTGCATGTATGCGAGGTGAAAACTCTGACCTGCCATGGAGCCTTGGCAATAATGTTAAAATTCACCCTTCCTCATGCACTGAAAACATCTAATAAAACAGCATGCTCCTGCAGCATCCTCCCCTCTCCTCCTCTGCTGCACTCCCCCACCCGTGCTTGTGGAGACCACCCCAGGGTGACAAAGACCAGGGTCCAGCCAGGTCGCTCACCTCTTCCTAAAAGAGATGGTGCTCAGAGGACTCAGCTGTGTTAGCCGCTGGTGGTGAGGCACTCGCCTGAGCCTGCCTCTCTGCTAAACCAGGGGCCCCAGGGAGCAACCGCTGGTGTTAGGAGAATGGGTTGAGCCCTCGCTCTGTGCTGCATTTCCATGGCCCGCCAGGAAATAGGGAGGCTTAACTGGAGGTGGCCCACGAGCATGTAGGTGCAGCTCCCCGCTCCTGATGAGGGCAATGTTGGTTAAGCAACTCCCCATCTTCAGCAGGATTTTGACCAAAGGCTTCAACTATCTTACACAATGGAAGTGCAAATGAGGCCTTTCCCATTTCAATCATTTCTCCTCGCTCACAGCAATCTGCTGATGGAGAACCTTCCTTCCTGGGGGTCCCCATGGGGCTTTTTTGGGGTCTGGTGTCAGTGCTGGACACCCTGAGCCGCCAGACATATGCTACTCCACAGGAGCACCAGTGTTATTAGATTCCTGTATAGGCAGCTAAAGAAGAGGCAGATGAGGAAAGAGCACAATGAAGAGGTAGTGGGCAGCTCCAACTCGCCTTATTTTTTTCCCTTGAAAACATTCTTTCTTTTCCAATTTTAAGTGGTTTTTAGGGTACTCATTAATCTGGAAAACAAGAACAACTTCCAGACCGTTAGTGCCACAGTGAATTGAAACACTAGCCAGGCTGGGCTAATAGTGCCAGGGTCATACAAACTACCAGTCGGCGCAGGCTATTAAGTGCCAGGGTGATTTGAGAGAACAGCTTGTCCAAGATACGAATGCCAAAGTAATTGGAAATACCTCCTCACAAGTCGATGTATAAATCAGCAAACTGTTTTAATTTAACAAAGTATGTGTGATTATCTTTGGCCAGGCGAAGGAGCAGTGCAGGCACCGAGCAGGGAACTGCTGGTAGTTTTAGTGTCTCTGAGTGCTATATTTCCTTATTCTTACGGCATTATGGGTAAAATTTCATTACAAGAGATCACAAAAGCAAGGTTGCCAATCCCTGAAAGCTGCATACTGTGTGCTCTGATATCCTTTGAAGAGTGGGGAATTCCTGCAGATTCCAGAGACCTGTCAGTATGGGAAGTGGAAACATAATTTAGCGCTTACGTCCTACAGATGATTTTGGCTTGAAGAGTATTATTCAGCACTCTCCCCTGGAGCTCTATAAAGCCCATGCTAGCTTCCCTAAGTATCTTATTGTCCAGCCACTGTTCTGGCCTGTCACCTGGCTCTGGAGTGTCACCCTGTCTGAAAAATCAATTTATGTAACTCTACACTAATGGCAGATGGGATTCAGGGTAGACTTCCAGCTCAGAAAACATGACATCCCCCCCTGTACACTCAGAAAATTTCTACTTTGCTAAGGGAAGCTGTGTGAGGCTCCACAGCTTCTGGGCTGCACGGTCCAGACATGCCAGCTAGATCAACCCTGATGAGCAGTCAGAGTATTGTGCTTGGTAGTAAAATGGTGGGAAAGGTGACTCAGTATGGAGAAATAAGAGTTACTGGATGGGACTGTGTTTGTTAGATAACGTAAGAATGAATCTGAACCCTTCTTTGAAATGTCAATCACACATTCCTTTAGTTAGATTGGAGAACATAAGGTTAATTTTCTTAATTTTTCTAAAACTCCTGTGAGCTTTCTAGTTTTACAACAAATAGCCATGAGAGTTACAAAACTCAAAAAGGGGGTGTTGGGTATTTTTCTATGAGGCTTGCTCAAAGAAAGCAACACAACTGTGCTAAGATTTGTCCTCTTTGGATTTCAGGCTTGATTTTTGCAGGTTGAAAGAATATAGGGAACATTTGTCTACAAGTAATCTAAACTTCTGACACACCTGAGGTTAGGTTATCATGATCTTCGAAAAGCCTTGCAAAAGGGAGCCTGAATTCATCCCAAAGGGTCATAAGAGGTCTTAATGCTGCATGAAAGAGTCCAGAACACTTAAAATGGGAAATATGGGAGCACAGACACATCACAAATGGCATCAGTAATTGATGGGGATGTGACTAGGATGGACGGATCATGAAATACGCTTTCAGCAGTAGTGATGATGATAACTTCTTTCTTGCACAGCAGATTGAAATCTATTAGAAAAAGTGTTCATAACACGGTCATGTAACTGACTCTGATACCTAAGCTGTACAAATCTTTTGTAGTTTAACCCCAGCCGGCAGCTAAGCCCCACACAGCCGCTAGCTCGCTCCCCCTGCAGTGGGGTGGGGGAGAGAATCAGAAGAGTAAAAGTGAGAAAACTCATGGGTTGAGATAAAGACAGTTTAATAGGTAAAGCAAAAGCCGCGCACACAAGCAAAGCAAAACAAGGAATTCATTCACTACTTCCCATCGGCAGGCACGTGTTCAGCCATCTCCAGGAAAGCAGGGCTCCATCACGTGTAACAGTTCCTTGAGAAGACAAAACACCATAACTCCAAACATCCCCCCCTTCCTTCTTCTTCCCCCAGCTTTATATGCTGAGCATGATGTTGTGTGGTATGGAATATCCCTTTGGTCAGCTGTGGTCAGCTGTCCCAGCTGTGTCCCCTCCCAGCTTCTTGTGCACCCCCAGCCTGCTCCCTGGTGGGGTGGTGTGAGAAGCAGAAAAGGCCTTGACTCCATGTAGGCACTGCTCAGCAATAACGAAAACATCCCTGTATTATCAACACTGTTTCCAGCCCAAATCCAAAACATAGCCTCATACTAGCTTCTTTGAAGAAAATTAACTCTACCCTAGCCAAAACGAGCACAAAATCCCCTCACACGGACATAACAGGCAGCTACCATACATTAAAGGAAGCCACACCAATCAACAGCTGAGTAACCTGTGTGTCCTGTGCAACAGAAACTTAACCTCTCCTCAGTTATCATCAGTGGTACAGTGCTAGACAGCGCTGCTGGGCAGCTGTGGGAGACTACGGATTCATTGTTTGCAGAAGAGATCCCACAGTATTTCAGTGATTTATACTGAACTACAATTATCTTACTGAAACGTGTATGCTAGTATTTTGCAAGACGTTATTCTTGCTAGTGTGTTGGTGCCCCAATTTGGCAAGGTCATTTATGTTTGACGGTCCTTCCATTTATTACCATGGGGCCCTGCGTGCCAAAACCTTCTTTCCACCACCTTAATATAATAAACAGAGATTCCCCAAAATCTAAACTCCCCACTGCAAAAATAACAGTGGAGTAGTGCCTTTCAGGAAAAAAAAAAAAGTCCAAATCCCACGTGTCTGCTCAGAAAACACAAAATGTGCACCCTGAAGAAGAAATGACATCCCCACACTAACACAAACATCCACACATGATCACATATGTGCAAAACCAACGTCTACTTCCTCTCAGAAATGCACTTGGGAAGTTCAGCATTTTGTGGTTCTTTCATGGTTGCAAACCTTCCTGATGGGCTGAACATGCACAGTCCATAACCCACAGAGCTGAGACCTCATTCAAGATGAGGAGGAGGTAAGTACTAAGAATACCCAAAGCCAACAAATATGATCAAATTAACATCCTCTTCCAGTATCTTTTGCAGTACACAAACCAGGGGTTTTCCCAGTATTGTCTTGCATGAAACTCAGAGAAGCCAGTACATTTCTTTTAGGATTCATGGGAATTTTCTAGGACTACAGGGTCAGTTACTAGCAGGTGATTGAATGAAGATTGAAGAAAGAAATCATTAGAAAACAAAACCGTCAGTGTTTGTGTTTTCTGTTTCATGCAGCTAATTTTCCTGAGGCTTTTTGGGGAAATAAAATTAGTTGCATTTAGCATTATTTAGGATAAAGCAGAGAGATCTTGCCCAGGTTGAAGCTTTATAGAGGCTTACAAATGTTAACAAACCTGGATTGTATTTTTACATCTCCTGAGACACTTTTCATCCTATAGTTAGATATCTACCAATTGTTGACACAAGTGAAAACAGCACAAAGTATTCTGTCTGCTGCAAAAAAAATCAATAGACAGTATTTTAGTCTACAGTACTGAAAATAAAATATATATTTCAAGGAATAAATTCCACACATGTATTGAAGGGCAGAATCTGGCCCTTAGATTGGAGAGAATTTCAGACTAACTAAGACAAATCCCTGCAGCAAAGAACAGAATAGCAAGCAGGGTCTGTAGAAAAGGGGTGGAGACACTTTTCCTTACCTTTCTATGCATAGAATATGTTTCTTACAACTTCTTTGGAATTATAGCTCCTATCCACAAAGGACCAAAATTTCTGCAGTCCTCAACTGTGTCTCTATTCAGGACTCATTACACAACACCTACCAAAGCTTCCTGAAACTGTGGGTTAAATCATGTCTGAAGGATTTGGCTCTCTATAAGCAAGCTCGTCTTGTTCAGAACATAATGGATTTGGAGAGAACATTAGTTTCAGAAGTGAATGTGTCTTATTGTCTGATTTGTTTTTTGAGTGAGAAAAACAGATTTTGCTTTTGCAAAAACCTTTAATTTCATATGGGAAGCCACCTTTAAGACTCATCATTTGGCAACATGCTCTACCATTCCCCTGGCTCTTTTTCCGCATCCATTGCTAGTGGCTTGGTGTGTTCTTTATCCCTTGGGCCAGCTCATTAGCTGGATGCATGGCTGCTCATGTCTATCATCAGAGCCTGCTAACAAATCCTGTAGGACTACTCCAGGCCCAATAAGAGATATATTTGTTTTGTGTTTTGCGTTTTGCAGAAAACACTATGTACTTCTCAAAGCCTGAAGTATAGGGTTTTTTAAAAAAAAAGAAGCGGCAATTTTCATACAGTGCTAAATAAAATAAATTACAGGCCCCAAATGATCTAATAATTCCTAAGGCAGAGTTCAGATGCGGTAATTAATTATCCCAACATGGAATTCATAATGATCAACTATTAATATGTGCATGGGGGACTGGATGTCTCAGGATTTGGTAATGGGATATGGAGACTTTCACCTCTAGGTTGCTGATTTGAATCTGACCCAGATCTCTAGTGACTTCTGAAAGCTGCAAGCATGTGCTGTTTGTTCTGTAGTGTATATAAAATGAAATGATCTAAGCTGCTTCCTAGCAGTCCTGTGTCCATACCAGTGGTGCCAGAGTACAAATAATTACATTTGATTGCTTTAGTTGGGAGGTCAGGGGCTCCACAGGTAACAATAATACCGCAGTCTGTCCTCAGGGGTGGCTTCCAGAAAATATACCCATCGGGGCATGCCTCTGTGGGAAGCATCCCCTGCATACACTATGGAGAAAATAAAGTGTGGAAGCCTGTGCCATGACTGCTTTCAGCTACATGCGCCCTTAGCTGCAGCGGGTGCTGTGGAGATGATGGCGAAGCCCCACGTGCTCCCCAGCTGCAAGGGGCAGCTTCCCTCCCTTCCCAATGCCTCAGATGGGAAAGAGCATCAGTCTCTGGGGCTGCCAGTCCGGGGCTTATCTCAAGTCGTAAATCCAAAGACGAGCAGAATAAGTATGTCTCCCAGAAAAAGGGAAGCAGAAGAGGGGCTGAGATTTGTGTTTGTAGTGTTTAGTGGAACCACATCTCCGGGTCAAAACTACCAAACTTTGGCCAAGTCTGGCTGAAACAAATTTGCCCAGATCTGAACATTATCAGGTTTGCTCAACTCCCAGCAGTTGAAATATCTGAAAGACTGGGTAGCTGTTGTATAAGAAGCAGGGCAAACTTCCTCAGGCACAGGTAATACTAGGGCACAACATGGGAGTGTGCGTGCTTGGAAAAGAGGCCAACGCTGCCAGGACAAGGTAAGGTCTTTTCCATCTCCACCTTATTTGATTTTATGAATTATATTCTGTGGTACCTATTTCTGTTTTGGCAAGGAGAGGGATCCTGGTAGCTGCCAAAGAATTTAATATTTTCTTCCATTGCCTTGAATGTTTGTAAATAGGTTGAGGTACTGAGTGACTGAAAGTAGGAACTCTGCAGAAAAACACTGCTGCAATCTGCAGAACATGTAAAAATCTGCACCCTCCTGAAACCAACCTATCAAGGAACATCTGTCTTGAAAACAAACAGTCAAAAAGTATTTAAAACAATTTAAGCAGAAAGTTTAATCCAAGTTCCATGCTTGGAAGAAAACACCTAATTTCTGAGAAATAGGAGCTCTGGGTCAGTTCAATAATGGATATTGGTCTTTTCCAGATTTTAGCAGAGTTTGTAACTGCCATTAAGTCCATCTGAGCACTGTACTGAGAATTTAGCTCCTCTTTGTGAATCTTGCTGAATGTTTCTGAAACAAAAATATACACCATCTCTTTCTGTGCAGTGATATTAGCCATAGTTTAGCAATTCGTATGTTAGTGGGGTATTCTTTGTTAATTATATTTCCAAGCTTAATGCAAGCATTCTTAGAGAAGAAAATAAAAGTGAGTGGGAGGTGGTAGCTTATAGAAAAAGAATTACAGCAAATAGTAAAAATGGGCAAAACTACAACTATTTCCAGTGATTTCTCAAAACATTCTGGATCACAAAATGCCTATGTTAAAAATTATGCAGAAAAAATTGCCAGTGTGTTAAGAACAGAAGACATTTTAAATTTAATTTTCCTTTAAATTGTAAATAAAATTAGCTGGGCAGTAATTACTGCTAATTAGATCTTTCTGTCGAGTCATGAGAGAGAAAAACCTTTTTTGAAACCCACATGATTTTTCCATTTCTACCAATACAAATGAATATCAGGGGATATGTTGCTCTGTGCACTAATACAGGCTTCTGGATTCCTGCTGAGGTAATTTGGATTCATCTTCACTGAATCCAGTGCACTAATACACACATGTTACTTGTCAGTTTTTGGAGTTCCTTTGCTGTTTTCCAGCTATATTTTGAGTGGATGGTAGTAAAAACCATCCCTTGCATAGCCCTTTTCATTGCTAAGGAGCTCAGATGCAGTGCGCTTTTCTAAATGCAGCCACGTCTTTGGTGCAACAGGACAGATTTTTAGTTCAATGTCGCACTGTCTGGCGACTGAAAGTGAAGGGAAGGATATGAAAGCAGAAAAATAGTTTTGGAAAGAATTTGAATAATCAGGATGTAATTTACTCAGTCGGAACGAGAAGCAGGGCCGATACCTTGTCCTTGTGGAAAAGATAATGGGATCCTTAACGGCTACGTGGTTTCAGCAGGGTCTTGTACTCAAGCAAAAACCTCTTTCTTTAGGACCTTTTAAAAAAGCAATCATGCTGATGTAGCATGTGGCAGATATGGCTAAGGAATCACTGATGTTGGGGCTAGACGAGACAACAGAATAGCTCTTACCCTCTTCTAATTTCTGTGACTTGGGAATCTGCTTTGTCTCTGAAAGATCTCACTCACAACAGTGTGGTACCTCTAGTAGTTTTATATTGGTCATGAAGATTTCCACTTCTGGAAGCAGTTGCTTGGCTTGGCAGGCTGCAGCAGGGATCAGACAAGACTTGGCTTACATTTTAAGCCCTAATAAGGTCGTACACCTACAGACAATAAGAATTGAGTTCGGTGCCACTATGTCAGATTACATCTCAAGATTTCTTGGGCTTTGCTTGGTGCTCTCACGTCTATTTCTTTTCCCTTTTGTGTAAAGAAAGCACATTACTTCCTCCACATCTTTCTCTTCTGTTGCTATAATGAATTCCTTTCTATTCCCTCAGGGGGCTGACTCACACTCTTGCATTTGAAGTGAAGTAAACTGGAATTTGTATCTTTGTGAAGGTCAGCCGCAGTGCATATGAACAGGAAAGAGGGGTCAGAATGGTAATGCAGATCAGAGATACGATGGCAGTACAAATGCAAATGCTGACCATCAGAATATTTCAAGGCTGTCAGCATGCCACAGCATTTGTTGGGCTGGGCAGTGTGATGCTAGCTGATGCCCATTTAAAAGGTTCCAATCAGCCAGCAGAAGCTTGCCTGTACAGCAGAAAACTCCTCACATCTCTCAGAGAAGGAAGGAGATAGCTATTAAAAAAAAAAACAACACACCAAAAAACCTTTGCTTGCCATTTCCTAGAAAATGCCTTCTTATCTCTCAAGATTCGTAACCCACAGCTGAAACGACTGGTGTTTACAGTGGCCCTAGAGCTGGAGAAGCGAGAGAAGAGCACAGTGTTGCAGTCACTTTTGTCTTGCGTGTGGCCAGTGCAGGATTACTTTCTGCAAATGCTTTCCCCAGTTTGGCTTGGGTGGGTTCACACACGGAAAGTTTCTGCCCCTTCCTCTTTTTTGGCTCATCAAGGGCCGAGCAATCTGGCGATCCTGGCCCTATTGTTGAGCTTTATTCTGGATGTGAGCAAAAGGTGTGGAGAGATGAGGAGTTGGTGGCAGGTTCCAGTTTCAGTAATTAATTTGTGAGCCATGGAAAATGGCTTAGTGCCTAATTGAATAGTCTGGCCTTGTGTTTTGAGTAGCTGTGAAAGATCAAATCTTTAAAATAATCATCTAAGTACCATCTCTCTTTCCTCTCTGCTTGAGTTCTCAACGTTGTTAACCAAGCGGTCTTTGAAACAGGAGTTGTAGAAAACAATGCTTTTTACACTGCAAAACAATATCCTCTGTTGTGGCATTTCAGCAGCTAAAAGAAAAAATTGGAAGGAAAAAGAGAGAGTCAGATAATGATCAAAGTGAACATATAGCAGCTTTTCAGAATTAGTTGGCCAATACAAAGTATTTGAAGCTCAAGATAAAATAGTGAAAAGAAATGAAAGGCAAACCAACAAAATATAGCCAACAAACAAACAAAAAAGATCAGCGGCAAGAAATAGGAGAAGAAAAAAAACCCCTGACCTTCACTAACTTCAGGTTGATTTTTCTTCCGTTTGTTTTCCTTTGTTCCAGTGTCCCAGCTGCACCATTGCACCTCACTAGATAATTCCTTCCCTGTTGACATCAATTTTGGGTAAATTTGGGTCGATGTCACTTACTCGGTTTACTCATGAACACCTCCTTTATTTCTTCAATTTTTGGTAAAGAGATAATTTAACACACCATATACATCAACTCGTTATTTTTCTTTAACCCTTCCTTTGTCACTTACAGGTGAAAAAATGATATGCTGGCACTTACCGAGCAGTAAGGGCAGACCCTAGCATATGCAAAGCTGCCCTGCTTTTTCTTGGCTCACTGAGCTCGCTAAAGAAAACAATATCTTCAGATCTTCGTGGCAAGCAGGCGTAAAGACCAATCCTGCAGCCCTAACTACAAATCCTGCAGCCCTAACTACTCCCACGAGCAGCAGCTACATACAGCGTGGGTGCCTGAGCCTCTGAGGAGCAGCGCGCAGCTTCTGCAGCCTCTGGTTGCACCTAAAATGAGTTATTGCTGCAAGATTTAAAGTGATTCTCCACGTGGTGTCCTGCACAGGGCCAGTGTGATTTGGTGCAGTGAAGCCATGAGTGTTACCTTCTGGGCATTTTTTACACTGTCCAAATAATGACTTTTTCTTCAAAACGCTATTTTAACCAGAGAGAAAACCAGAAATTACATGGGTCCTAACTTCTTTCAGAGCATAAAAATTTCAATGTGTCCAGAGGTTGCCCATCCTCTGCTGCCTTTCCTTGATGACCGTGCTTCTTCACTTGCACAGACATCTTCTAAAACTGAAGGAGAATTATTCCACTCATGAAAAAAGCAGGAGAAGTATAAACAGACCACTACATGTTATATAAAACTATGGGAAGAAAAGAGCATCTTAGGTAAATACCAAGCTACTTATTTTATGATTTTTAAATGTCATTCTTTTGTCCAATATTGACTTTTTTATATGGAAGTTGAATTATAGATCTTACAGCACTTGGGAGCCTATGGCGTCCTTGCTTTGACACAGCTGGTCAAGTTAAGAATTGAAGTCCCTGTAATTAGTTACGAGTTTCTCTGCACTGGGGAGCCAGGCCAGGATGAGAAAACTTTGTGAGGTTACTCCTCCCTCCAGGTAAAGCCAAAGCTACTGGGAGAGAGCCAGACTGTCCTCTGAAGGAGCGCACTACGGCATCCACATCTTGTTGCTGCAAATAGATATTTCTTTCTGCAGCGAATCTGTAGACAGAAATGCAACGTGCAGCCTTTCGCCTCTCTGACTTTTCTCTCCAACAACTTGTTTTGGAGCATCTGTATGCATAATGGCAGTCGGAGAGTGTGATGAGAACTGAAAGCGGAGCCTGAACCTAAGCTTCAGAAATTCTTTGTTGAGGCAGAACCCGCAGGCTGATGCAGAGGAACAGAGATGAGGGAAATCAGAGACAAAAAGCAGGTGACAAAGGAGAATTCACTGCAGAGATATGGACAAAGGAAATGAAAAAGGGAATGAAGGAAGGAAGGAAAGAGGGAGAAAGAAGGAAGGGAGGAAAGAGGGAGGGAGGGAGGAAGGCAAGAAGACTGTCTGTTTGGGAAACCAATTTCATGCTGGACATGCGGATCCATAGCAGTGTAATGACCTGACTGCTCTGAGAACCTGGAATTTTCCTATCCGTACCCAGGGTGGCAATTCCTGGGACACACATGTCTGTAGTCTTCTTCTTTAAATGCCTTTAATTGCAGTTTTAATATTATCCTGTACGTGGAAGCAGGAAATCAACATTTTACAAATTATTAAAACAGACAGTGTAGTCTCTCTGAACACTGGGCAGAAACTCAGAAGATCCGGGATTTCAGAGCCATCGCTGTCGTAGACAAATCCTTCTCTCTTTCTGTGTCACCAGGGGGTCATTAGGAGCTCTCACAACACAAATAAATCATGGAAAAACAATACATTATGCTACCCATGGTAGGGAAGGGTCTGAAATCCAGATCTTCTGCTTCTTGGTTTAGTATTCTTAACTCAGGACTCCACTGGCTGTTTTATTTTAATTAACCTTTAACGATGAATGAAGGTTCATTTCTGACAGGTTCGAAGAGGCACCCAGACTTTAGCTTGTTTTTCAGATATAATCTGCAATATTTATGTGTTGTGGGCATACAACTCCATGCAGGAATTCTTGTGATGAATTCATTGTTTCTACTGTTTTTTAACCGTCAGATAATGTTCAAACACTGAATTTTGGTCAGGTTTTAGAATATTTTTTTAAATGTGGGAACTAATTTATCCCTATTTATATTTTAAATAAATAAATACATACATAAAGGCAAAACCCAAGGTAATTATTTCATAAGCTTCCCTTTTGTTTTCGCATGCAGTTGAAATACTGTCTCTCTCATAACATCCACATAAAGGATCAGAAAGCTGATCAAAAAGACTGGTGATATTTCTAAAATGTTGTTAATATTAATGATATTTTCCATGAAAATGTCAAAAAATGAAATTATTGACATCTTTTGAGAAGATTTGGTTAACTGTTTATATGAGTTTGTTTTCAAAATGAAAACATTTTCCTATTTGACTTTTTAGTTCTTGTTTTTTTCATTTTTTTTTTAAATTTTCAGTATCCTATTCTTTCCATTTGACCTCTTTTTTGTTTTCTGTCTTGCTGTGGAGGAGAAAGGGAAGGGAAAGATAGAGGAAAAACCCTAAAACCATAAAAAACTGTTAGATGTTCATTCTCTTATTTCTGAAAAGAACAAAGATACATATCATGGAAAATTTCAGCAAACTAATAAACCATTTCAAGAAAACTGACAATTTTGTGACTGGTCACTTTTCAGAATGACTGTTGCTCTGTTTTATGAGATTCAAAGATGTATCATGATGAATGGAAAATATTTTAAGCATGATTTTTGACTCGACTGTCCTTTTAATTAACCAGAGCTAGCAGTTTAATTGGAAGTTAAATATTCTTTGCAGATTTAAGATTTCCAAAGGCACTGACCTAATAACTCCAACTGGTGTCAATGGAAGAAGTGAATGTTCTGCAAATCTGTGCTGTATGGTTTTCATAAAAAAGGAATTAGCCATACACTGCTTATGAATTTTGAGTGTATTTTATTTTCATCTCCAAATTTCAGTATGTTTTTCTTCAGTAATAAATGAATACTTTAGAAGCAGTATTTTTTTTAATTATTATTTGAGATTCTTACTTAGCCATGCGTGTACAGAGTAAGTTCTTGTGCAGACCTTCCTGTACCTAGAGTAAGACAGCTATGGCATGTAAAACGTTACCCTTGAAAACTGCAACTTCTCATTATGACAGAGGCCCAGCAGGTGACAGCAGAAAAAGCCACTGGTCCATGAACTAGGAGCCCAGAGCATCATCAAGCTTCGCTGCTACTCCCAAGGAAATAAAAAGGAAAGGGTGAAGAGTGAACCTACAGGACCCAGAATGCCACTTTGCTGGACGACAGATTTATTTTGTCCCTTCTCTTTGCTGCTTTGCCAGTCGCCTGTCGAAGGGCAACGGTTAGAGGCTGGAAATGAATGCTTCTTAAGAGCACAGGAAGCGACACTATTTCTCTGCTATTTTTTTTTCTATGAGGGACTGTTCTGTTGTGGGGTTTTTGTTTTGTTTTGCTTTGGGAGAAAAATGGAACAATAAAAAGAGCAAAGCCTGCAGCCACTCTGATGTGTGTTTTCACACGTAAACCAGACTGCCGAGGTGTGCACGCTTCAGTTGCTGTGTCAGCATGAGGACTGGCTCATTTCAATATCAAAACCAGAGAAGAGACATTAAATGTCTCTTTGCTTGTATGGAACAGCTACTGTGTGAGGTGTATACAGGTCTAGGTTACCTGCTCAGGTGACATACTCTATGCAAATAAAGCATGCTTTTCGGGAAACTAGTAGGATCCCATGGCTGCAAGGTGTATTTGAGACTGGAGATCCCTTTACTTTAGATACTTTAGATTTTACTGGAGATACTTTAGATTAATTTGAAAGGACTTAATTGCTTTTTATGTGCTTATCCTCTTAACTGGATGACACACAGAGGCATCAGCCACATCCACTGAGGCATTTCAGGGTCCTGCAGCACCCTTAAGATTTTATCAAAACCATGTCTTACCTTCCAGAAAGCTTCTCCTGAACAGCATGACATTCCCACCTTGTCACTGTCTGGAGCATTGTGGATTTTCTCTTTTGTATGGCTATACAACTCATTGGTCTTGTGGCAACGTGCATTGCGATGTCTAAATAGATCTGACAACACTGAAATGAACAAAAGTAGCTGATCCAATGTCACATCTGCCTGCCATATTACACTTGTGCTCCACAGTGGATCTGCATATGTACCACATGGTTGATGTGTCCCATGTGCAATAGATTTATTCTCTATAAGGTCAGCTCCCAGCATACACTGTTATGTGTCATGGCCAATTGTCCAGGGAGGGATGAAGTCCAGCTGAAGTCTCACCATGGCTCTTGCCAAGCACTATTTGGGTGATTTCACTGGGGTTATGTGTGCCACTGGTGTCAATATGAACCCATCAAGGAAGCTACACTAGAAACAGGAACCCTGAAGACAGAGCTTCTGCTCTGTATTTGCCGTGGGAGTGTGAATGTAAATAATATTGCTGTTCTTCTCATTCCTTGCTGCCAGTGTCCACGTTGTTCTCCTGCATTTGGCATTGCATTTTGTATTTTGTTATGTTACAGGCCTCGTGTCCCACCTACTACGCTCTTGTTATAACTCTGGCTCAGGAGTATAATACAGGCCAACCTCTGCCACGTTTTTTTACTGAATGCAATACTTTGCTACAAGCTAAAAATTTTCACTCATTCATTAATGGATTTATTCCCAGAAACTGAGGGTGTGGTGCTGCTCTTGAGTTGGAGACAAGTGTTTAAATGAGCTAGGAAAGGTTTCTAATCATATCCCTGTTATTTCTTCATTTGTGGAGTCAACACAGGACATGAGATTCTTTTTCCTTTCTATTATTAGACACATTTATCAAAGCTGCCAATGTAAGACCTATTCTACTGCATAAATTCACAAGTACATTTATCTTTTCAGTTTTTTACTAATTACAATGTAGGTACCAAATGTTCTGGGAAATCCCCTTTGCTGACAATCACAACCATCGTCTTAATTGAATGAAATGCAGAACATGTCCCAGCTTTAGTGTAGGGTTATTTTTGATCAAACCTTCATCCAGAAAGGAGCCTGTCTATGCAACAGTCTATACAGGGTGCCTTGAAAGTCAACAGACTCTTGTGCTGATAAAATGAGCAAGTTCAGTTGTTATAATACCTTTTCATGAGGGCTTCAGCTTGTCTATTCTTGATCTCAACTTTTGAGATAGCATCTTAAGGATAGGTATTGTATGCAGCTGTTGAGAACATGGGGACAGTGGTTTTCAGCCCATCATCCAAAGACCCTCAGGGGCTACATCTAATGGGTTCTTCAAATGGAAGCAAGGAAAGCAGCCTGGTATCAGAAGTCCACACCTCTACCAGAACATTTTTAGGAATACTGCAGTCAAATGAGATCAAGCATCAGTAGATAAAAATAAACTACTTGAAATGAACTTAAAGGCATGTAGAATGCCAGTGCAAGAGAGAAAAGATGTACGTTTGACATGGCTACCTTTGCTAAATGAAAAAAAGGCCATTATCTGCATTAGCTAAAGTCTCTGGGAAGCTTCCAAACACAGTGCATCACTGAGATACTCAAAACAGAAGAGACTTAAGCATTTATCTCGAGAGCCAGTAGCGACACAGTTATCTTTTGACAGATTTGTGTGGGGTACATGGCCTTGTTTTTGAAAATCTGTATGTTGCTATTACTTTGGTGCAAGCTGTTATTTGTATGGCTAGGTGTGGAATACCTCCAGTGCCACCCAGATGCGTAAGGATTTCTTATCATTTGTGAGGATTACTAAGTGACAGTCTGTACTGTATTTGTCCAGGCTGGCCTGATAATATCTCCATAACTCATTAACTCTGGATGAAAAACCTTGTTTGTTGAAACAAAATAATGACACAAGCTGCAGTACTTTATAAGTACAGCTCACTTTTGGCTTATGCAGAATTGGCTACCCTATGATGGGTAAGTTACCGTGGCTTATCTAGCTATCCCATATCAGCTGTGCCCTGCCAATTGTCTGTTAGCTACCTGCTACAGTGAAATACTTTAGGAATAATATTGAAAATGTGAAGAAGTCTCAGAAAAAATCTTTGGGAATGATGAAAAACAGAATACACTGTTTATAATGAAAAACTGAAGATGCTCAAGCCTTTTGGCTTATCAAAGAAGAGAGGAAGCAGGAAGTTTATCACAGACTGCTAATACTTTCTTAAGGAACAGAAACACAATAATAGATGGCTCTACAGTCTGGCAGATAAAGAAATAACAAGAATGTAAGCCTAGAAAATAGACAAAATCAAGTTGGAAATAAGGCGAACATTTTAAACTGCAACAGTAATTGGTCATTAAAACAGTTCACTGTTATTTCAGTGGAATTTCCATTGCTGGATGTTTTTAAATCTAGACTGAATTTTAAAAAAGCAATATAATTCAAATCAGGAGCATCTGTTGATCTCAAAGTAGAAATTAATACCTGTGAGTCTTTTGGCCAAAGTAATGCAGAATGTCAGATGATCAAAGTGGTCTTTTTCCAGCCTTAACATGTGTATGTCTAGCACAATACAGAAAATGTTCCCATTAAGAGAAGAAACTTAAAACAAAACCCTTCAAACTCTAAAACTCTTCAAAAAGTGAATTTGCACCCAGTTTCTGAATATTTGGGTCAGCATTAGCTTCTGAAGACAGAGAAGTGACATGCAGCCTCCTTTTTTCTGTTAGTGGCTCTATTCTTACCAGGTTTAGTAATGTTCTTCTGCTGTTGTTATGCCTCTGTCTAGTGGACTGAAAATTTTTTATCAGCTCTGTGTTCCTCCATGAAATAAAAATAACATTTGATCAAGTTACCTCTTAACCTTCTCTTTGATAAGCTAAGTAACTGAAGCCTCCTAGGTCTTCTGACTTGGAGGCATATGGGGGGAGGCCAGAGGGGGGTGAATTTGCTTAGGTAATGTAAGCCTAAAGCCTGTTTTCTTAGGAGTGTTTTATGAAATGGACTTAATTGATGTTAATAATAATTAGAACCAGCCAAAAATATTCTAAACAATTTTTATCTGTGCTTCAGAACGTATTTTGGTTGTTTCATCTAGCTGCTTCCTTTCACTCTTTGGTAATGGTTAAGGAACAATGACTTCCAACAAATGTCTGGGTTTTCATGTATGAATGCAAGTCTCTTCTTTGCCCTACTCTTTCAACAGCAGGATCTTTTCGCCTCTGCATTTAGATGTGCAAAGAAGATGCTCTGCGTGCAGTAAAAGCAGAACAATCAAAATCCACCCAGAGAAATCCCAAAGCAGTGATTTGGAAGGGAAACGGAGAGCTCCTTTTCAGATGGTCCAGCCCCACCCCCTTGTCATCAGGATTAAGACAGTAAGGGTGCGGGTTGCATATTTGCAAGTGAATCAGCTGCTTTCCAAAAGACTGTTATTTTTCAGTAAAAGAAATAGAATATCACTGTTAGCTTACTATTTAAAGGAAAAGAATGTTTTGAGGAGGTGTCTTTCTGAGAAGCAACTAAATGGATTTTTCCATGTATCGAAATATCACAATCTTTGTTTTGGCTTGAGTTACAAGGATTGTGCTTTAATTGTTTATCAATATATACAAAGTGTAGAGAAGTCACCAAATTAAAGGAAAAATAATTCCCCACTGCCTTTATAGCCTCCCTCTTCCCACACATAGCTCTCCCAGCATATATAAGTCTAAATGGACAGGTGGTTTTGGGTGCATCCATTTTACTCTTCACACGTTCAGAAGATGAGGGTTCAGTGGTATAAAAAAACCACATCCCTAAAAGATTTGTAAAGGTGGATGTGTGTGCAGTAAGATATCCCAAATCACAGTCCTCCTTACATACAGTGTATGTATCTTCTGATAAGTGTAATAGCCTCCTTTCCCAATGACTCTTCTTCCCCTAGGTGCAAATTTATACTTTATAGCAGTTAAGTATTACATATCTTAATTTAAAAAAAATATATTTTTCTTATCTGCCAAAATTTGAAAATCTGAAAGCAGTTGCTTCCATATTCCTTTGCAAAATTTCCTGGACAGAAACAAGTGCTTAAGGGCTATGTGGTGAATTTGTAGCATCTAAGACTCATCAGACTTACTGCGTATGTGCTGTGCAATTGATCAGTGCTTACCCAGCAAGTTCAATGAGTTACTAGATTTACTGGGTGCATGCACAGTGGTGCAGGGGTGCAGCACTGCAGGCTGTGGTGTCCCACGTGTGGGATTTGGTGTGCAAGCTGTACAGAGCCAGCCTGTGCACGCACACTGGCCATCTGTGCAGGATCTCTGCAAGTCCAGCAGTCCACGCAGAGCTCCAGTAACCTGAAACACTGTCTGCCTCAAAACAAAACAAGAAAAAAAAGAAAAAAAGAAATAAACCTTACTCTTGTACAAATATAAAGACTTCTTCCCTAAGAGATCCTGCCCAGATGACCAGAGAGTGCAGCAGGGCAGTAGGTGGTGGATAAACGTGGTGGAAGTGGCAGGTATCTTTGAAGGATTTATTGAGTTTAACGTGTCATTTTTCCCCCATCACCGCGGCAATTTTCAGTGGCAGTAGCAATACCAGCGCTGATGTATGGACCAGCAGATGTCAGTGTAGTTCTGTTCATTCATCTTCCCTTTTGATGGAATCCCAGTTATTTTCCTTGGTCCCCGCTGTTCAGCTTGCTTATTTAACCATTGTCTTTTCACAGCTTAATGCATCATAATATTTGTAATCCACGTCTTCTGTCAATGTATTTGGAAATGGACATACATCTTAACAAACAAAGTCCAACCCGAGGACCAATGCTGAAATACCGGCGCTGCCAGGCGGACCACAAGACATCAGGAGAGAGAGCAGGGAGAGCTGGGGTGCTGCGTGGGCCATTGCTGCGAGAGACACCAGAGTCCTCGTCGAGACCCAGCCTTCCCCAGAGGCCAGGTGTGTTGCAACGCAGAACCTCCCCCAGTTCTTATGATCCCTTTGCCTGTGTTTTTAAGGAGAAGAAAATACAACATGGACAAGAGAAGAATGTGCTCCCATGTCCCACTCTCTGAAATTGTTTCTTCCTCTCTTGATAATGCCAGCCGGAGTGCTCTTTCCAGCCTGGCTGAATCTCCAGTGAAAGCTCATTGAGTTACAGAGTGGTGACAGAGATACATGGTTTCTAAACCAGGTAATAACCTTTGAGACCTGAGCAAAAGAAGGGAGCGTGGCTTTAACCACCTGGTTCCAAGACTTTCTGCAGGAGCTGAAGGCGTGAGATAAAGAGAAGAAATTCCTGAAAAGTTCATTTAGAATAGTTTTCAGTTGTAGTCGTAAGGGTGAAGGGAAAAAAATATGTTCTAATGCCAAAGATGATAACCACAAAAAAAGAGCTGTATTTTCATGTGTGGTGATATTATATTTTTTGGATGCCCTAACATCTTGACTACATGAGAAGTCTGTCCTCCTTCATCTTGGACTGACAGCTCTTGGATGCAAAAGCAGCTGCTCTGTCAGTAAAGCTAAATAAGATTCGTTGGCAGAATGAGCAGCGGTGCTTGTTGTAGTGGGATAGCCTATTCAAGCCTCCAACCATAAGCAGTTCAGACCCTGAGTTTAAAACCTTCTCCCATCCTTTAAAGGACTATAACCAGTAGTGTGCAAACATACAGAACTTGCATTATAGCTTATTTTTGGCAGACATGTGGGTGGGAGCATCAGTCAGACTCACCACAAGGGCTGGGGCTGCTTTCGCACTGCCGGCCACTGGAGGCAAAGACCCAACCCAAGAGAGCGCCGCGCATCCCTTACCTGCAGCAAAAGAACAGCAGGTCAGTGCTAGCTGCTTCACACTGCTGAGCTCCTGGAAACAAAGACAGGGCCCCATTTTGACAAGTTTTGGATCTGGATGGATATGATCCCAAAATAGATAGGCTTCTGATCCAGGATTTTGGCACAGCCTGTTACAGAGTAATTGGCTTTGCAAAGAGTTGAACTGGGAGCCAAATCTCAGAGGTTGGGATTGTTTGGGGGTTTGTTTCAGGTCCATTTTTAGTGTAAGAGAAATTACATGCTATGCTATGCTAAACTTGTGACATGGCATCATTATCAAGTTATAACATGATGCTATTAATTCATCACACTCTCTGCAAGTTGCTGTGACCACAACCCTAATTGTTTCTTGAAGCTCACAGTAATGTGGCCTCTGGCTCATAATAAAATTACATGCAGAATCTCATGAGATGCAGAAGGAAAAGAAAAAGAAATGAAAAATCTCTCTGTGGACCTTTCTGAGTTGTGCAAGTCATGGCTTTTAACAGGGAGAAATATTCCAATAACAGACATTGGCAAATATTAGAAAGTTTGGCTATAGATACTTGGAAGTTTCTCAGAAGCTTTTCCAAACCTCATCTTAAGATTATTCAAGACACTACGCAGATCTGTTGGGTTACAATTTCTGGTCTTTGCTGACTCCAAGCACAGACTTATGTGAAAATTGAAATATAAAATAAACAACTACCTACCCCAGGAAAGCGAATCTCTCCCCTTTCTTAAATCTTGACTAACTAAATCTTTTGAGCTTCAGAAAAGTGTATGCATATGTTCACTTGGATAGAAGATTTGGGTCATATCCTAATATTTAGCTGAACCAATTTGAACAGCCATTCTTATCCAATAATTTGCTTTTAATGAATGTGACGTGAAGAGCCAGGCTCTTTATAGCATTTAGCCTTCCCTGAGTAACCTAGTCCCTCTTTTTCCTCCTGTATATCCCTCCAGCTGATCCCACAACGCCAACGTGCCACTCTAATCTATGCCAAGTGACAACAGCTCTTAGGCTGGCAGTGCAGGGCCATGTTGTGCCCTGGCTTCATATGTTTCCACATCACTGCCCAGGTAGCAGATGACCTGCATGGTGCCTATCAGCAGATCTACTCACCAGGGGAACCTGCCAGAGTGGGTCTCCATGCAGTCACCGCTCCCTTCCCGCGTCTGTCCTGGTGTTTCCACCCTGATGTTATCCAATAATAACATAAGCCATCAGGGTGCCTTCAGGGTTGCAACCTCCCCTTAAGCATGTTTCCCACAGCCGGAGCAGAAGTGTCCCCACGGCCTGTGCTAAACCCCTTGCATGAAATGGCACTCGCTTCTTGGGAAGAGAGGGGCAGGAAATGGATTTGGTGTGCGGATCAGAGGCACTAAAAACTGATTTGGATAGTCTCATAAGCATCTCCAGGTGTTCGATACATTAAAATAGCTGTAAAATAAAATGGAGGGAGAGGCTGTCAGTCATCTTAAACAACATTATGGGCACTTCTGACAGTCAATGCTATCTCATACAGAGAGAGCTCCTTTTACTTTGTGCTCCCAAAAAAGGTTTTGTTGGGTCTATTAGTCTTTGGGTAACTCAGAGAAGGGATGTGACAGGAATTTAATGTGCCCCTTCTTAAATCCTCACTGTTCTGATAATCACAAAGAGTTAAAGTAACACAGCAGAAGGTTTCTCTGGGCCTCTAGGAGGTTCAGCAGATTACTAATACACTACAGGCAGTTTTAATGACAGAGCTTCCAGCTCAAATCTGGCCTTTTTATTATGATGAAGGGCCTGGCCCCAAGTGGTACAGAACACCTGCAGCTCTCATTGAATACAATGGGATCTGATGCTGATGAAAGGGACCATTTTCAAACTTCCTTAGAAGTAGGCGCTCCCCAGATGTTATGCAAAAAGCCCTGCAGAACAGGCATCAAGTGCTGTGATACTAGGCAGGCCAGCCACTATTTTCCTCAGCAGGATAAACCCAGGAGTTTGTGCGAGTGGTTTATGTGATCGGATCTCCTATCCAGGAGCAAGCAAATTAAGGTCAGTGCTGACTGAATTAATGGAAGTATTAGCCATTCCTTGAGAAGAGCTGGACATTCGAACAAAGAGGATTTTTTCTCGCTGCGAAGGTGCCTAATGACATCTGAGTTTTGTCATTGACAATAGTCATAGCAGGACTTTGAATATAATCCAGAAGAAAACTTGTGAGAAACTGGGAAGCATGTGTATGAAGAAGGACAAAGGGATGCACACAACTTATGTGTAATTTCAAGTTGTGTGGCAGAGCTTCAAGAGAGATTTATTTTATCTGAACTAGTTCATGTCTCTAAATTTCACTGTTTGCCCACCATCAAGAGAAAACCATGCTTTACACTCCATGCTATCACGCTTTTGCAATTCCCCTTCTTTGCAGTTCCCCATTAACCCCTTGGTTAATGCAGGTGGGGACCTTCAGCCCTGGG
This sequence comes from Balaeniceps rex, assembly GCA_013401315.1. Lineage (NCBI taxonomy): Eukaryota > Metazoa > Chordata > Aves > Pelecaniformes > Balaenicipitidae > Balaeniceps > Balaeniceps rex. The sequence continues at coordinate 96,936 of VYZW01003005.1, read as the reverse complement.
TGGTACTGATGCCTCTGGAACAGATCACTGCTGTAGGCATGGGTGGGATTGGTGCTGGCAATTATGGGTGAAGTACTGTAAAATTGTCGGTGAAGAGCAAGGCTACACCATCCTGTTGGGTTCTTTATTGGATTTTATTTTGTCTCTTTCTCTATGCCTTTTAGCCATTGCTCTCTCCCTTCTACATTTTATATATCTACTTATAATATAGAGAGCTGGTTCTAATTAAAGTCAATCAAAAATAAAACAATACACAAAAATCAGAATATATTGTATACTTGATTAGCCATGGCTGGGCAATAATATACAAGGAAAAATCTACATTCCTACTCCTCTCAGCTGGGGATAAGATCCAGAATCATATTACCAATATAAACAGCATAAAGCAGTCTGCTTTATTAATACCTAATATATCAGGTATCACACATTCATTGCAAAAGGCAAAAGAATAAAAGCATGCCTGCATTCTGACATTGACGCAGATATTAAATAACACATGTCCTGTTCTGGATTTTCCTTTCTTTGTTACAGGGTGGTGGCAGGGGAAGAAAGGAATAAATACAATAATAGTAAAAAAAAAAGTTCTGTGACAGTTATGTGGTGATGGCAACATTGGCCCATTGTATGCAGTGAGTCAACATAAAAATGCAACAACCCCCCCTCAATAATATCCACATATCGGGCCAAATCCCAGCCATCACCAGCTGTCCAAGCGCTGTGGATTTGCTGCGGCAGTGCGGCATAGCTGGGAGGAGGGAGGCAATACGTGAGGACTTGGGCAAGTGATTTGTACAGCTCAGGAATGTCACAGAAGTGCTGGGTGTTGTCAGTTTATTTTTCTGCTCTTGGGTCCTCGTAGGGGCCGGTTTATCCTTTTCACAGGGCTGTTGTGGCTTGCATCCCCAGTGCTGAGGGACTACTGTCAGGCAGAGAAAAGCTGAAGACTTAGCATTCCCCGGTGATGTTTCCTTTCTGGTCTTTTCCCTCTATTCCCTAATCCCTTCCTCCACCATCATCCTGGGGATGGAGGAGGAGGGGAGGTCCTGAAAAGGGAATGCCGAGGCAGTGTTAGATAAATGCTGCCAGATAAACCCCTCTCTGTCAAAGTTATTTCCCTGGACAGTTTCTTTGTGTCTGTGTAGCTGGCATAAAGTGGCCAAAGCGTACGACTGCCTCTCATCACAGTGGTTGTGTGTACAGTGCGTGTATGTGAGTATAGAAATTAATAAGGTTGGACTCCGTATCTCTTACTGGGCTTTAGGTTTTCTCCAAATAGGAAACCCAGTAGCTGTCTTCCACTGGATGGAAATAAAACCATGAACTTTAAAAAGCAGTGAAGTAAAACTTCCACAGTGGCTTTGATACGGCTGGTTCTTTTTTAAGCCTCTTGGACTTGGCATTGCTTCCTGACAGTCTGCCAGCCTGGGATGCTGTTGTTTTTACCCATGCTGGAGAATCAGACAGCTTGCAGAGTATGATGCTTGTATGGGTTACCTGGCATCATCCTGAACTCAAGGAAATTGCAGTTCTCATCCTTTCACATGTGCGTGGGTAGCAGCAGTACAAGGCTGAGCCATGCACAGGCATGTGAAAGCCTCTATTCCCTTTCTACTGAGCATAATAGTCCCTCAGACTGGGGGTTACAGTATTACCTCCTTCATCCTCTTCCCACCACTGCTCTCCAAAGCCAGTGACCTAGGGCCATACTGCACCAATTCCTCTCGCCCCACAGCCGATTCAAACTTATACCTTAGCCATCTACCTCTGCCCCTCATGCACCTACCTTGACTCTTTAGCCATTTGCCCCCGACATACAGCAAGACTCTGGGAGCTGACAAAGTTACTACCAGTCAACTGATTACCTGCTAATCTGCTGCTTGGCAGCAGCTGGTTGTGTGAAAGCTCTTATCTTGCAGCTCAACTTTTTCACAGAGGGAGGTACGGCTGAACACGAACTCCTGTACAGAGGCAATTACACAAGCTACAGGGTTACTGCCTTGACATAGGCAGCTGAAGCCTGCCTCCTCCAAGTATCATTTGAAGTATTTCACACGCCAGCAGTGGTGCACATATATCAGCCTGGTTTGGTGGACTGGGCATTCATGAGCCTGTCAGGTTGGCTGAGGTCTGTTCTACGCTGATGTGTGTGTGTGTGTGCATGGTCAAATTGTTTTGCTTCCTGTTTGCAAGCTTGTTGAGGGAGAGATTGCCTCTTGAAGCATTTATAGGGGTCTTGCATAATGGGATGCTTGTCTTGGTGGAGCTTTGAGGTGCTACCAATACTGGCAGTCCATTGCATGCATTCAAAGAAGATCAAGACATTTCCTTGATTGCATTTGCTTGATTGATGCTTTGGAATGTGGCACTTGGCATTGGATTTGTTGATTAAGTATTATGGTGAGCCAGAAAGTGATTCGCCATGACATAATAAGATGTGACTGATGTGTCCTGATGTGATACAAACTGAAGTGTTGCAGAAAGATGCACAGTCAGACCCACATGAGGGTAAAACCTAAAGCACTTTTTCTAACACCCAGTTGTCAGATATTTGACTTGGACAATTACAGATTTGCCACCAACGCTCTGCTGTCCTCAGTCACCACACTAAATCTTCCTAATTGGCAAATACATTAGTGAGAACTGACATCACCATGTTAGTCACTGTGCAAACATGGAGGTTGGCGGAGAGGTACAATCGTTCAGAGTTGTCCATAATTAATCACAGACAGGTAGTTCAGAAAGGCTATGGGAACAGTCTCCACATTCACTTACTAACACTTTATGATCCAAAACAGAATCCAGAAGTTATTCCAAGACAGGCGGTCATAAAACCTTGAAAACTGGTACTGAGAGTTGCTTTTGTTGTGCCCTACATAAATCTGTCCGATTTTGGCTAAATTATATAGTGTTTAAAGTCAGCACTTAAAGTAAAAACAACCTGTGTTGTGCTTAGAAGAACCTTTGCTGCTGAAACCTCCGAGTATTTGCAGTATGCTGTGTGCTGCAGAAGATTAAGCCTTGGAGGAGCTGAGCTTCCCCTACGAGGAAGTCCGGATGGGGCATTGCAGAAGGCTTTATGGCTATATGCAGCCACCTGGGGTCAAACAACAAACAACACAAGAGCCTTATCAGCAAGGGTATGTCCACCCTGCACCTGAGCTAAACGGAAAGCACTGAAACAGCTCTGCTCTGTGTAACCTGCCTTGTGTCTCATGAAGTGCCTGTTTCACAGCTGTGGACTGTGTGGCATGGGCAGACACGGAGTGGCCACTCAATGCCATACGGCACCAGGAGTCAAAAGCAACAAGGAAAATAGCCTCCGTGCAAAAAATGGAGCAGTGGCAAGTCCTGTGAGAGTTAAAATGCTTTGGGAATATGGCGCACAATTGGAGAAGGTTTGAAGAGTGCTTCTTTCTGTGTTTGCAAGTGGTGGGGGCAATCACAAGGCAGCCTTATTTCTAGCAGTAACGTGTGCCTGCCAGACTGCTGTTAAGTTACAGAGCAAAGGCTGATTGTGAAGCTGTATTTTAGAAATTTGAGGAGTTTCTGTACTTCATGTAAGAATGAAACACAGGAGAGGAATGTTATTAAACAAAATGAAAAGGAAGGAAAAAATCACAGGGGTGTTTGTTGCTGGGCTCAGGCTGAAGACTAGGTCTTACAGTTCTGGAGGCTACCTGAGACCTGATAAGACTGGGACTGTGATCAAAACAACCTGGAGGTGATTACTGGCAGATTTCAAATTAATCCTTTAAGAAAACATTAGAATTCATCACAGCACAGCTTATAGAGGATGGACTCTCCTATGGCAAACTAGACAGGATACAAAGAAACTCAAAATTACTATAAAACTGAAACTGGAGGTCAGAAAAGTCCAGCAAAGCAGCACAGGATGTTGCCTATGCTGGGCTAACAGCACATGCCCAACTAAGGGCCAGCAGGTGGGAGAAGGTGCAAGAAATCCCTTGAAATTACGTCAGTTTGCCAGCTTTGCAGGCGGCAGGACAATATTTGCAGTACAGAGGAGGAAGCAGATAGTGACTTAGTCGAATGAACATTTCCTAGGAGCAGGAGACAGTGTTGCATTAGACCATTGGACTATTGGTTGGAAAGCAAATGCGTCCTTAACTTTATATGAGCTGAAGAGCATTAAGTCCATGTTAGCACAAAGAGGTTTCTTCACACTGCAGGAAAAGCTAAGGCACTGGAGGAAAGACAGCTAAGACCCCAAAATCTTCATGGTGAACTTACCCTGGGTGTTTGTGTAAAAGATCACAGTCTCATTGCTACCAGAGAAAAGGCACTACTGAGAGGTTGGTCTCTTGAAAGAACCTCTCCTTGGCTGAGAGAAACCTGCCCTGCCTCGACTTCCTGAGCTCCTTTGGCAGGAGCCTGTGTACCTGTCCCATGTTTTGGGTGCATTTTGTTTCTACACTTTCCCTGAGTTTTTACTACTCAGAGATATTTCTTTATGTCCATTAGATGGACATATTTATCTCAATGATCTCTTCCTTATTATCCCTTTTTTAATTAGCATTAAAAGTGCCCATCTTGGGGCAGAGCTTGTAGGTATCTCTTTCCTTTTCTCCTTCTTCTCCCATCTCATTCAGTGTTGGGTCATTCATTCCAGTTGTTATTTTCCATAATGTCCCTCTTCTCAATGTTTTTCCACAGTAGGGCAGTAAGGCAGTGTTACATCCCCATTCTCACATTTACAGCCATCTTTGTGTACTGCTCCAGTTCTGGCTCTGCCTATCTGCTCTGCTGCGGTTTCTTTGCGTGGAAATTCAGGCTTCCCAGTGTCTTGATTCCCACTGCGGAGCACCGTAGATGTTTCTTGGTGCTACTTTTTGTTCCTCGCTCTCCCTGCCTTGCAGCAGGGCTTACTCAACTGAACACTGTAGTGGGTCTCCAGAAGTACCTCCCAGGCAGTAACAGCCACGGACCCTGTGTCTATGCACTTCCACTTCTAGTTGAGTATTTACAGAGGAAAGAAACTAATGAAGAGAGTGGTTTCTGAAGAAAGGCAGGGAAAGGGAAGAAACATGAACTGCTGGACAAAGAGCAAATGCTTTTTATGGGCATTGTGGGTAACAAGAACCACATGTGGATGGAGCTGGGTGGAAGGAATCTAAGTTGGTGCACTTCCTCAGTTTTAAAGGAGAAATCTGGTTACTTGGAGGTGGGAGGCAACATATATATATGGCAGGAGAATTTTCTTGTGGCCGTCACTGTGGCTGGGGGCAGAAACGGTAAGACTACAACATGCTTGGAACCATTAAAAAAGATCAAATCTAAAATAAGAGAGCTTTCTTTTTCTGTCCCCTCAAATTCCCTGTTTTACTTCATAGTGCAAATTCTCACGAGCACTGGATGAAGACAAACTTAATTCTTTCAATTCCTGACTCTACAGTGCTTGGTTTGCAACCTTAATCTTCTTTTAATGAATGTTTTTGGATGCAGCGTAATTATATATAACATAAGCTACAGTTAGACACCAATCAGTGGCATTTATCATACCCCTTCGCTCTTTCATCCACACGTCCACTAATTCATATCACCCTGGGCCGCACGTAACAGCTTCAAACAACTCTTCTAAAAAATCAAGGCAAAATGCCTACGTCTTGCTCTTTCTGCACATGTGTTTGTATGTATAAAATGCAGTAGCGACTGCCTCTGAGAACAAAGGGAGTGAGATACCGAGTGGGGGGCGGGGGAAGAGTTCCCAAAAGTCAGGACATGGTATTTCCTCAACTGTTATATAATATTTATATTACAGTAGTGCCAAGAGGCTCCAGTCAAGATCAGAGCTATCTGATTATATGAACTTCACAGAAACATGCCAAGACACAACCCCTGCCCCAAGGAGAAGATAATCTAAAGGGAAAAAAATACAGAATACACTAATATGAGGAGAGGTGCATGTGTGAGTGGAGCCGATGAGAGGGAGGGACAGCCATCTTAGAGCTGAAGCTGCATTTCTCTCACAGTTATAAAGGGCTGGCTATCCACAAAGCGTCTAAGGCAAGGTCCCTTTTGTAAGCAGAATGATTAGCCCCACAGGGAATTCCCACGGTAAGTAGTTATTCATGAAGAAAGGTGCTTGAAGAGAGGGGATGAATGCTTATCGATTTCATGAAAAAGGTCTTTGGAAAAAGACTAATAGATTTGAAGATTGACCCTGGATTTTGGATGGTAAAGAAGGGAATTTTTATCCGTTTGTTTTCTCCTGGATCATGTATTGGAGCTAAAAACTGAGGAGCCACTATGGACACTGGTGGAGATAACAGAGGGCAATTAGTGAACTCTGTACTTAGTCAAGAAGATACTCTGTTTCATGAAACTGACTGATTTCCCTGCTGCCTTACCACGCTGACTCAGTCAAGTCTTCACACCAGCTCTTATTCTCTGAATTTAGTGACAGTCCTTGCTGGTTCTGTCCTTTCTGGCTGGACTGACTGCCCATCATCTCAGCTTCATGAAGGCCATGCCAGAAAACTGCCAGGCACCTCACACAGGGCGCTCTGAGCAGAAGGTGCATGGGTTGCCTCTACAGCAACCCTGAGTGAGGGGGAAATCTGCCCATTCCCCAGTGCCAGGATTGTTGCTTGAGCCCTCTGACTCAGGGGCGTTTCTGCGGAGCTAGAAGCTTTTCTGGAGAGGAAAGGTTGCTAGAGAACTGACCTCCCCTACTCCACCGGTGGGATCTGAGGAAAAATTAGAGGCATGGGTGGAAAAAGTTCAGATAAAAGTTGGAATAATTGTATATGGGACATTGTATTTGTTTGCACTGAAGAGCTCTGTGGCAGGAAGGGAGATTGCTGTTCCTGGGAAAAGACTCTCTGCCAAGAAGCAGGGCTGACCCATGCCCCAGCCCTTCTGCTGCTGCTGACAGCAGCAGCAACGAGCCTCATTTTCCAATTTGGTTGCGCTGGCAAAGTAGGCAGAAGATAATATCTATAGTCTTGCCCTCCATTGTCCCCTATCTTGCCAGAAAGTCTGCTGACCTAGACACCTCCCACTCTGTCCTAATCCTAAAATCAACAGTGTGGTTCTGTTTTTTAGTCCATTGATGTGTATTTTGATAGTCCCTAAAGGCAACACTCATGGTGCAGGGCCATACTAGTCCAGACACTGGTTAGATCTATAATAAAAGTATACATTTTATGCTAAGGAGTTATAAGTAAAGCAAGTTTCAAGTCCCAACTGGCCTTCAAGAAGAGTTGTGTAAAAAGCTGCAGATATCCATGGAGCAGCTGAACATAAGCTTGGTCCTTCAGTGGCAAATGCAGCCACAATGCTCTTGGCGAGTGCTGTGCAGCGGTGCAAGGTCTCCCTGTCAGAGTTTGCAGAGGAATGTGACACAGTACACAGTGCTCATGGGCAGGCTTTAGCCCTCTGAGCCTTCCAAAAAACCTGTCTGTGAAAATCTCTCACTGAAAGCAACATGGTGAAACAAAAGCGCAGAGAAGGCTGTGGCATGGGAGCATTAGGCTGAACTGAAAGCACTTATCAGGTTAATTTATCCATAATACCTGCTGGTAAAGTGAAAAAGTATGCAGGCAGGTGGTTTCCTAGCTATGGAAATGAAAAACTGCCCAGATGAATTTGGTGGGAGCTGGGCTAGAGAGCTTGTAGCTGCCCCTCGCTTATTTTGAAGAGATCTCCAAAATACCATGTACTCTAGGGTGGGAACCAGTGAAGAAAGGGGCCTGAGGAGGCTTGATTTTGTTGAAATCTGCATACTTCTTCAGTTGGTAGCATTTAGGGGCCATGGCCATAACTGCAGCCTGTGTTGACAGGGATGATACACTGCAGGGACTAAAAAGAAACCTTTTGAACCTCGGTTGGTGGCTATTTGCCACACACTTCATCTGTAATTGTCTCTAATCCTGGCTACCTTCCCTGTCTGTTGGTGAAACACATTCACATTCATCCTAAACAAGTAGAAATGTGAAAGCAGATCTGGTGCTGCAGGAACAAGTAAAGTGCTGCACAAGAACAGAAATTACAACCAAGCAACAACAAGGCATCAGAAATTGTGTGTGTCGATAACTTTTGAAATAAAGAATGACAAAATAAATTAATTCAAGGTAGAAGTCATTGCAATTAATAAGCTGTCTATTCATGTAATGAATGCAGCAGAACAAAAAGGTTATCGCTACAATCAATGCTGTAACCCTGATGTCCTAGGGCACAATGTATCAGAGATTTTTTTTTTCCCCAAATGTTATAACCGTTCAGAAATAAAGGTTCGGTCAGAACGTACAATTTTACAGTACTGCAAGAACGTATAACTGATTATTAATACTAAGGTAGGATAACATTTTGTTCCTAGAGCTATTTTATAATTGTGTGCTGTCTCTTATTTTATGGCATAACCGTGGTGTATAATAACTAGCTCTGATTCAGTACTTTAATCACTTGATCATATGAAGCATTTGATTTCATGAAGTAATCACAGGTGGAATTTCCTTGTGCCTCTCACTCCATTGTCTGAATAATCTAATGCAAGGCATGATATGGCCAAACTTCCTCTCTAACTTCAGACAGCTTGGGCTACTCATGAAAAATAAGTTTGCAGGGCTGAAGACAGAAATGTAAGCAAACAGCAATCTTATTGGCAGAAACAAGGGCACTTTTGGGGCAAAGGGCACGTATTCTGTGAGGCTGGACTCCAGAGTGCGTTTACGCTGCATGATGTGCTCATCTGTAGATAGCAACACGCACTACATCTCGCAGCATATCAGAGGCACCAACCTATAGCAATTTCTGTGACCTTTCCTGAAGGAGAGGGACAAGTTTCTCGCTGTAATTGTGCTTCAAAGTCAACTCAGCTGTTGCCATCCTGACCCTTCATCTGTCTCCTCCTCAAACATCCAGCATTTCTATGTATATTGTGAACTTAATTAAAGGAAAAGGAAAATGATGAAAGACTATGCTTTTTCCCTCTCTATTTACAAGTATCATTGAACATCACAATTGTATCAGCTCCATAAAAACTATGTCATTAAAAATATGACACAGATTGCAAATATTACACGTACTTCCACCTATTACATCATTAAATCAATTACTCTTAAGTGTATAAATACATATCTGACAAAAATAAATAAATAATCACAATGAGGACTTACAGCAGAGTTGTCTAAAACTCATGAGAAAAAATACACCATACCAAGTTAAATCCCAAGAAAAATTTAAAGGCCAAGTTTTTCTTCCACTAAGTAGCTCAGTAAATATCTATAAAGCTATGTAAGGAAGAATATCAAGAAAACCAAGAATCTGTATATTATGTGTAGAGTGGCCAGCAGCTCTACATTGGGTGAACTTTTGCTTTGGTTACAGATGAACAAGAACCTACAGAACCATCTTGGACATGTTTCCACAGCCTGCTGTCCCTGCTCAGTATTAATTTCAATGGGAACTGGATGTGCGCAGCATCCACCAAACCAAATGCAGGGAATTTCTTAGTTGTTCTGGGACTATTCCCACTGAAAATTCAAAACTAAATGCTAAAAATGAACTCACAGAGCAAAATGAAAAGTGAAATTACAGTGGAGCCTGTGCCCAGCAGCTCCAAGCAGGTAGTCACTGGTTGCTCAGTCCTGGCAACATTGTATTATCTTTTTGTCCTGGTGATAATTCATTTTGTCTATCCATCGCCTCATACACTGGAAATGGAAGAATACAGGGCTTTGGTTCAGGTCCTAGAAAACTCTCATTTTTCTCTTCTGCCTGACCAGGGCAGAGCCAAAGTATTGGTGAGTTTGATTTTAGATGAACGAAACTTGGAATATTTTACATTTGTTGAGTTGTTTTGCCTCTTTTCTTCTTTAAATAAGTGTTGTCTGATTTCTAAGATGGAAAGTTTGTGAGAAGCATTATAAATTGATATGCCTAATAGGACTGATCAACTACACATTCTCCAGTATTAATGAAGATGGAAGCTTGCACCAAGTATCCTCCTACCGTCAAAGCACACCTCTGAAAGAAACCAATAGAAAAAAACATCAATTTATGCTATAAATGAAATGTCACTACAATCAAAATGCACATGAAAGAAAAAATTCTGCAAAAAGCTCGTCTCTGATTTATCTGTGTTGCAGTCTGTATCTGCTTATGTCTCACCTTGTGTCGGCTTTTCCCTCACCGAGCAGCAGTGCTTACCCATGTGCCAGTCTGTTGGGTATACTGGCTCTCCAGGGGCATGGATGGATTTCTGCTCAATGTTGTCAGTCACCTGAATTTCTCTGTTCCCAAGTGTGCCAGCTTGTGACTCCTGACATCACTAGAAAAAAATAGCACTGGAAAAAGACACAGCTGACGCTCTTCAGTTGCATTAAGGTCCTGGATCTCTCCAGAGGTTAAGTATCATTAGGAATAATGCTGGTGGTGCTATGCATTTGTAAACCAGGTGAGAGAAGAGAATCAAGGCCTCCAAATATAATTGCCTCTCTCGTTCCCCCAAAATGAACTGGGTGAAAGAAAGCCTGGTTCAGAACAAAATGCAAACGGTCTCATGAAGGCAAAATAAAGCCCATTCTAGCTGGGGGGAGCTGGTGGCTGCCAAGGGCTGGGTGTGGTGGTGGGGGGTGAGACAGACAGGCCTGCAACGAAGAATATTGTGATTCCCCTTTTTCACATGCCTGATTGATGGAACTACAACAATAGAAACAAAAGATGGCTTGGATGGGCAGCGAGGTAGCAGAGACAGGCTGACACACCTTGATACCAGACTTGCACAGCTGCACATATGCCACTGCTGATCCATCAGCCCAGCATGCTGCTCACGACGACTGATCAATCTACACTTGCCATTGCTTGATGTTAGGAGCAGCAGATAATAAGGGAGAGAAATATTCATAATGTACTGGAGGGTATGTTTTTGTTTCCCTTTTAATGTGTTTTTTTTTTTCTCCTCACAGAAAGCCCTATGGTTTATAACAGTGCAAATATACCTCCACTGGCTCCAGGGACCATGTCTTTTATTTAAGTAAAATTCTCATGGACCTAAAAGCTGGGATATTTGTGTCCTCTCCACTCTGCTAAATGCTATGTTTTTCACTGAGGTGTTGGGGAAACAAATGAGGAAGGAAAGGCGAAGTGAGAACTAGTGCAGATACTGCTGTTATGATCAGGAGTTGCTTCAAACAAAAAAGAATGGCCAAAGGTTGATGCAGAGGAGCTGCTGCAAAAGGATGAGGCAGCCTGACCTGCCTACTTTCCAAGAAGAGTTTTGAGCAAATGATTTGTATTGAAAAAATATTCTTCAAAATAATTTGTAGAGTCTAGACAATAACTGTCACATGAGAGAGACTGAAATTTTCAGATCAATAGAGGAGTTTGCAGTGCAGCAACCCTTCTTATTATTATTTATATTAATTACTGCTGGAGTCCATAGACTCAGCACTCATTCAGTAAAGACCTTCCTCAAATCAGTATTAGGCTCTTGGCCCACTTCTTCTCTACTCTAAATGTGCTATTGGTATCAAGCAAAGGAAATGTCTGCAAGACGAAGCAATCAAAGTAGAAAATGCTTAAAAGCTCTGTATTGTGGTTAGTGCTTGTTGATTATTTGGATGTAGCTTTGTACTGAGAACCCAGTAGTATTCTTAGTATTCAAATATCTTAGAAGAATGGCCTAAAATTTAACACAAAGGAAATATAAGGAAAAACCTGACACTCTGAAATGAACAAAGTGCCCATTCATATAAATGGGAATTTTGTGCCGACTGCAGGGATAACCTATGCCTGTTATAAATCTGCAAGTTTTATTTCATTTTGCACATGTATTTAATCCATCTGTAAATTGTTCATTGGATAGCACAGGACGATGTTCTCTCGGGAACTGTAAGGTATGTGTATTCAACAGTGGAGAATAAACACAAGATTTTATTACAAAATGCCACTGCTGCTCCTGGCATGAGTAATTTGTGCACCTGCATTTTTAAAATGTTTCAAAGTTTTTCCCCTTTGTGAATTCAGCGGCAACACACATTATCTTCCAGGCTGCCACAACACAGTATTTGCAGACTGGGTCACGTCAGCCCTTGTTATCCAGAAGCCATTGTTTTCTGAGCAAATAGCAACTGAAAATGACAATGGTTCACTCCAGGCAGGGGAGAATAAGACAGTGTTTCCTCATGGCCTAGTAACGCGTGTCTGCAAGATGAGCAGAAGACATACGCGGGGCTCAAATCCAAATTCGGAGCAGGGTTTCAGAGAGGACAGAGGCACGAGGAAATGTGGAAGGCACTGAATGCATCAGGATGGCGCTTCCTCCAAGAGTTTGTCCCACATTCGAGCATATTCCTCCTTGCAACATGCCTGGGTCTGCAAGCTTGGGGAATGAGAGACTGGCTCTGGAGATTGAAATACACTCTCTGCACTCTGTAGCACTGCACAGCCAAAGTGCTGGGCCAGCCATAGATATCATTAAATGTAGAGTCCTGAATAATTACTACTGTGCTTTAAATACACCGTCACCTTCCGGAAGGCTGGGTACCCATGGGACCTTGACTGGCTGATCAAGGTTTGGAGCAGGAAGGGGAATTAGGACATTTTAGTTAGTTTAGGCTTAGTAATTTAATTTTTAATAGTTATTCTGCAGGTGTCTAAAGTCAGCTCTGTATATACAATTTTTAAGTAAAAATTTCCCTTGTGTTCCCTATAATCTCTCTGAAATGTTCCTTGATTCTCTCAGAACTCTCTCATTCAAATATGTAAAGTGTATAATTCCAAGCAATCTTACATATTTGTACATCTTAAAGTCATATTATCATCTTAAAGTCCTATATCACGCAATTCCCCCATTTGCAACGGATCTTAGGCAAAAAGGGATTGAGATCTCGTGTTGTACCAGTTTGATCACCAGAGACTATCTCCAAAGGCAGTCACAAGCAGGTGAGTTTGCAGTGTGTTTATTTAACTGATATTGCAAATACTGATGGAGAGATGGTGCTGATGAAATTGCCTTGGATGAAGTTTTATTTTCTTAATTTATCAAGGGTTGGAGAGGCAAAAGAGCACAATCAGCTTGCAGTTTTCAAGATCTCCATGGCATATACGTATTTAGAGAATGAGATTTGAATAGCTGTGTGCAAGACCCTCCAGCTCCATGGGGATGCACTTGATGTTTCAAATGGTGCAAATCTGTGGAGCTGGGAATGCCCAGTTCTGCCTGCAAGAGGGCAAACACGTTAGGAAATCAGACATCTTTTCCATCAGGGCTAAGTGTCTGCCTCCCACCCTTCATCTATATCTGACCATGAGGTGCACAAAACATGTTCAGGTCCGTATTTACCACCAGTCCCCAGAAAAGCTTGGTGCCCCCTTTTTCCTTCAGGCCTTATTACAGATTAGGATGATAAATGCGGAGCCTCATTCTTTCCCTTTTTTGTCATGAAGAGCTGGAATGAACATTATCAAGGCGTGAGGTTGGAGGGGAATCAGAGGAATGGGAAATCACTGAGCAAAGCCTCAATACTATTACCACACAACTCCTCCGCTCCTTTCAGGTACCAGTCCAAAGCTGATCAACAATCCTACAAGAGGAACATTTCTCGGGCATTTTTATCCCCTAATTGACATCTTTTAGATGTGGGTGTGTGTGTGTGTTCATGTGTGTATCACAAGGAGCAGAAAAGAGACTGAGCAAGGGGGTGGTGACCTACAGGGATGGCATGGGTACAGTAGAGGCAGGAGTGCAACCAAACCGTGCTGAGGACGGCATGAGCACACAGTCATGCAGCGATTCTGCAGGTCTGTATTCAGAAGATTTCCACTTAGACATCAGTCACCTCCTCCGTGAGGTACTAAACCCATTAATAAAAAAAATAAAGTTAGGTGTATATGGAGAGAATAAAAGACTTCTGGAGAAGGGAGCAAACAGGCAGGACTGCAGGAAGAAGAGGTGGACTGGGGTCTGGTGGAAAACCCAAAAGTGAGCAGTGATGTCTCTTCTGTTTGTTGGCAGAGGGAAATAGAAAGCAGAGAGATGGTAGAAAAGGAAAAGGGGTGAGGAGGGAGGCTGCATTTCTTGCAGCGTTCATGCAGCAGTCCCAGCTGGTGGGGCAGCAACATTTTCAAACACACTCCAGGGTGCAAAGGTCATGCAGGACATATCAAGCTGGTTGGGCCATGAAAGATCACCCCACTGCTTTGCTCCCAGCCACCCTGACTCTTGCTAAGGAGTGATTATAACCAGAAACACCAGGCTGTAGGAAGATTTGGACATGATGGAAAGAAAAGGCAAAACCAGGGAAATGGTTGAGAATGGAAATAGCCGGGTGAACAAACCAGCTTGAGGAAGATGTTTACAAACCAAGTCATGCAAATAAGGAAGATTTGCCACATCCTTCCACAGCACTGACAGCTGAGAAAATCTCACTTTGGCCAATAAGGGGGAAGTGGCCAACCCTACTATGCATTTTCTCATACAACGCAAAGAACCCAACTCAGACGACATAATAAAGCTGCGACAAGGAATAACCATTGATAAAACAGAGGCACAATGAGTAAAAGTAATTTTCAGTGTATGTAAAGCAAAGAAGAATGGAAAGCAGAGAAAGAGAGACAGAGAAGCAAAGAAGAGAAATGAAAGAAGAGTCCCTCCAGACGAGACTGAAGCCTAACTCCAGTCTCTAAACATCTGACTGGAAAATTTGACTTGTCTGCGCTTTGAAGTTCAGAAACACAAATATAACTTAATTTTGTGTGAAATTTCTGAAAATGCAGCCAACCAACAAAACCAACAAGACACACTTTGCCTGACCAAGCATAGTTTGCACAGGACCATATTTGCCATCCTACCCAAATAGTACCTCACATCACTAACACCTCCCTCTGTGGTGGACTGCTCTAGGAGCACTCATGTGGGAAGCAAAGACTGCCAAGGATGCTGCTTAGTACCGATACTCCCAGAGAATCAGTCCTGACAAATTTACAGTCTAAGGAAGTGTGTTAAGTAATTTCAAATAAATATGTTTGAAGACAGTGCAATCTGCCCTCAGATATTCCGCAGGCAGAAAAGTAGGCTAAATTAATCAGATTAATTATTCATTGCAAATTCTCTCAGCTCTATCATTGAGGTCAACAGCAAAAGTGCCACCGAGTACAATGGGATGAGGTCTCCAAAAGTAGATAATGCTCCTTTACTCTGCAAATATGAGCAGCTTTGCTAGTTTCTGAGGGACAGGCAGAAGCAACCAAACAAGCAGAGGTATGTGCAAATAAGCAGTTTTGTTTCACAAAGATTGACTTCAGTTTCAATCCATGTGGGACTGTATGTCCCATATTCTGCTCTGAGCCTTATCTTCAAATGAACCCAAATTCTCAACTCTCATCTGAGTCAAAATATATACACATATATGCATATATATATACACACACACAAATATATATATGTATATACTTACATGCATTTATTGTGGTTTTGCATCAGAAATCTCCAAAATAATGATTTTAATGCAAAAGCATAACCTAACTGACACTCTCTTAAAGACTTGTGACCTAATTGGTAAGCAAGGTCTGAACTTTTTGAATTTATAGCGAAACCCCAAAGTTAGTCAGTTTGGAAGTGGGAGGAGGACTGGTTGCATCGCAAATGCTTTACACAGCTGTTCAAATGAAAACATAGAACACTTGAGGCCTCAATCTCAAGAATCACCACGCTCTTTGTACTCCACAGAGGTCTTTCAGTCAGTACCGTACACCTGTATTTTTTAGACCCATCAATTATGTGCCTGAGCAATGTAATTATAACCTAAGCCATACCCTCTGATTAAATACATCAGCCTAAATTCATGTTTATTTTAACTGCCCCTAGTTATCCAGCCCAATCCAGCCTCCAGAACACATGAAAAGACTTTTCTAAAGAGTTCCTTCATTTTCCACTCCCCCCATGTAAAATCAGAGTGAATATTTTCACTGGGGGAGGGAGGAGAAGAAAAATAAACAGGGGAGGAAATGTAATTGGAGGTGGCATGAAGAACATGGCCTATCTACTTTCTCTGCTGTTAAAGCCCTTGGGCGATTTAAAGGCCACAAATGATGTAGGTCTTCTTCTTGAACCACTGTGAACTTTATCTGCTTGGGTTTAGTATCACTAAATGTGTATTAATGTCAAAGATTGTTTGCATGGATTATTTATAAGGCATTCACTTCAAATTAGTGCTGCTTAAAGTGTGTGAGTTCATAACTTGCCAACAGCAGATGCAGTCTGCAGCAACCAAAACAGCAAGCGGCTTCATAGATGTATATACAACAGCTGGATGCAGATCAATAATAGAAACATTAACCATGGTATGGTTTTAGAAGCAGTTCTTTACTTTGGAGATATATTTTACTCCACATTAATGGTACCTTAAGTAAAATGATAGAAGACATGTAAGGATGCATCTCAAAGTGGTGCACCGGGACTTGCATGCTCTTGCCTGCCTGTTACTAACGCGGCTTCTCCTTGTGCTGTAATTCTGCACGTCTCCCCTCCATCACCTGCCCCACCAGAGGGAGGACCTTGCTGTGAGCGTGCATGGGCTGTCAGGCCACCTCCTCTAGCAGCAGCTAGCCACCTTGCCATGCGGTGTCTACAGGCTTTAGTACATGTCCCATGATGGTTTATCCTGTGTGCAAGGGAACGTGCACATTTCTATACCAGAAGAAAGAGGAGTGAGCTGAACACTGCATGTCAGTGGGAGTAATGCTGTCTCACAACAGCAACCATGTGCAAGGCAGGGGCCCTGATGTGACTCTCATTAGTGACCTGGCAGACATTAAGCTCTTTACTGAGTGTATGGGAAAGTGAACTTTCAATCACCTTTACCTCACCTGACCATGCTCTCGAATGGGCCAGAAAGGCGTCCATTTGACTATCTGTAAGTCAATCAAGTAAAAGTCAGTTCCTCAGAGAAGTGATTACAGACACTAAAGGTCATAGTTTAGGTTTTTCAATGAGCATTAAATGTGCCTTGACACTGCCAAGGGTGCAAACATGCACAGATTGGGAATATATATAAATATATACAAGCCTAAATATGCATCTAGCTTTCTCAAGTTCGATCTGAGCTTCATTTGATCAAGCCATCAACTCAAGTCGATGGGAGTTTTAGACTGTTTTTCCCATGGCTTTGGGGAATGTACCAAGACCAAGGTGGGAGAACTATGCCCTGCTGGTCTCCACACTGTGGCTCTTTGGCACAATCCCTGTATACAGCCCCAAACCAGTGAACGACTTAACTTTCTTCTTGCTCAGACAGATCACTAATTTTGGGGTCCAAATGTAAACTTGGCTTTCTATTGAGCATGTGGGATGGGTCTTGGCACTGAGGCCCATAATACTGGAAGATCTGCATTGCCTCCAACATCTGCTTGAGGAGTATCTTCCCAGTCATCAGCAAATTAATCTAGCAGAAATAGTTATATTTAGTTATATAGTGATCATTTTTGTTATAGTCAGGCTGCCTTTGCATGGGCAGATGTGATCAGCAGCATAAGGTCCTCCAGTCTGACCACTGATTGACACAGTCATGAGAAAACTTGAAGGAACGGCCCCCCCTTTCAGGCGCTAATTCATCAGTGACAAGCAATTAAATTGTCTTTGGAAGTGCTTGGTACTTCCCAGCAATACTATTTTAGAGAGTCTATTGAAAACCAGCACTGGTGCCCCTTATGTTAGCTTGGGAAGTCATTTCAGTCATATCTTTGAGTTTACTTCCAAAGACACAACATTTTTGACATCTTATTCCTATTTTCTCTCCCCCACTTGCTCTCTGTTGCCCCTCAGTCTCGTTCTCCTACTGTTTCTTACTCCTCCCCTTCCCCTTCCTGCAGTTTCTCAGCCACCTCACAGCATGCTGAGTCTTTCTCGGGCCCCTCAACATGGTATCTGGGGGTTCTTCTCTCGCTTTTAGTTACTTTTGCTTTCCTCCACCCTTTTTTACATCCTTTATTTCTCTTTCCAAGCTGTATCCCTCTTCTTTTTCATTAGTCTCCTTATTTTGCTCTTGAGAATAACATGGGTTTTCACTGAGAGTACAAACAAGGCCCCACCACTTTCCAGAAGTATTTTGAGGTGCTGAGTGGGTGTGTGTTTGTTCCAGGGCTCACTTTGTTTGTTGGGACCCTGAGGATTATCTGGCATGAGCAGCTCCTCCTTTTGCTCCTTAGCTGCTAGCAGCCATCTGCAGACCTTCTTCCCAGCACACGCATCCACACTTGTTGTAAGCTGTATTTATTTAGGGCCATAGACTGTACTAATGGCCTGAACCGGCAAAATTCAGAGCTGTCCCTCAAAGATCCTGAGTGCCTGTCCCTGAATGTGATTTCCTGGGGAGATGTGGACCCTTTGCACCTCCGAGGAGCTAATCAGGACCTTGCAGGATGGCACTTCCTGCAGTAGGCATTGCTACATTAAGCAATTAATAAAGATGATTACAGCTCAGAGCTAAATATGGTATATTACGGTGTTGTACTTCACTTATATTACCCTCATGGCAAATGAGTCAGAGAGACACTGCCATGTATTTTTGAGGAGTGACTCTTTATGCTAATTAATGATATCAATATGCACATGGTGATGCTGGTATAATTAGCACAGTGGATAGCACCAATATAAAACAACAGAAAGAACCTGTTTTAGAGAAACCAACACAGTGGATACATACTTAAAGCTGCATGAAAATCCCATAGCAAAAGCCAAGGAGGTTCAGCTACAATCCCCTCAACGTGAAACAAGCAGACCCAAGGCTTACAGATGTTTTGGTGAACCCAGGGTTTGTTTGCTATGATTTGGACAGATGTACGGACACTGAATGAAACCTGGGATTACAAAATGAGCTGATACAGAGGGAGCTGGGTTGGGGTTTGCATTGGTTTGAGGCTAGGTCTCAGAACAGGCCTCAGAAGTTGCCAAACACAAGTCAAACAAAACTGAAGAAATAAACTATCTGTGGAAGCACTGCAAAGTCAGTCCAAGGTGTTTCATACAGCTGCACTAAGTCTGGAAACAAAAGTCAACATACAGGCTATCAGCTCTCTGTCAGTTGATACGCTCTCCAGGAAAAAATACACAGGTTTTAGGGGCCAGATCCATAGCTGACAAAAATTGACGCAACCCCACTGAAGTCACCGGGGATCAACCAGCTTACATCAGCTACATCTCCAGACCAACATCATTTATACTTTCATGGTTCCAATAACCAAAAGGAGCACACCTGAAGTGGAGAGTTTGTGTGGTCATTGCGTGTCTTCCCTGAGTGAATCCATGTGGATGACTTTAAGATCTTTTCTTTGGTCCAACCTCCCACTCTCCTTTTTGGTCACAAACTTACAGTTTGCTGCACCCAGGCAGGCCCCAGTAAATGCCTACATTTCACTCAGCAGGGGTTCTTTCTTACAAAACACATTGCAAAAATCAATGGTCTGTCATACTTTTTACCTCCTATTTCAAGCCAGGCTGTGAGCTGTCAGGAGAAGGATCATCGCCTAGTATATTTTTATCCAGCCTGGGCACAATGGTACATAATTCCCATTGATGCTCTGGTTATTCCTATTAAAAAACCAAGGACATTGGAAACTCCTATCTTATCTCAGAGTGCCTAAATTGTTCAATTTATTTTTGCAAGGGATCAGGCCCTTTACATCTATAAAATCTGGACACAACACACCTAGTGAGATATAAATTGTTAACTTGGAGTTCTCCCTTCAATCCTAAATTTTGTTGAATCTTCAGTTATAGGTTAAACACTTCAGGTTAATCACTTAAACATTTGGGCAATGAAATGACAATGATTTTGTACAGAGATCATCTGCAGTATGTAACAATACCCAGAGCTGTGAGACAATTTAACAGAGGTCTCTACCTGCTGCAACACCTTAGCACAAGGGTGTGATTTAAAGGTAATGTGGCAGGTTTAATGCAGAATTTCCTTGCTTTCCTAGGTTTAAGTCTCAACCTTAATGGTATAACTTGCATTGACATTGTTTCAGTTTGTTTTGACATCATAATTGAGTCTAATCTCCACAGACTTGCACTGCAGTCTTATTTCCTATTGTAGTCTCGCAATGTAATTTTACCGTAAGAGCACTGTAGTGAGGTCTTCTCCAAGTCATGCTTTGAAATTGCATTGTGTGTGTAATACTGCCTCGTAATGGCTTTGTAAGAGGGTCTCCAAAGATCTTCCCTGCAACAATTTGGCCATCTTAATCTCAAAATGTAATGACCTCACAATGCCATAAAGCAATTACCGTTACAAATTTAAACGGTCTTATGTAGGAACTTCTGTGCTGCCTCATTAGGTGACACATTTTGCTGTGTCCAACCTCTTATTTAAATATAGCACATCTACTGGATATCCACTGCTCTTTTAAATTCCAAAATGGGGCTAGAGCATGCATTTTATTACGGCTCATCTTTTTTTCACTGCAAATGGGCTGATGAGAACCTACTCTAGCTGCACATTTTGTTAGAGCTGGGCTGGGTTAGTGGCATCCCGATCTGGATGCCACCACTGCTGGAATTTTATTCACTCACTGACCATAAGCCAAATCACAGCTAGGAATTTGCTTTGAAACCAAAATAAGAGAAATCTGCTATGCTCTATTGTCACCTGATGTAGCTCTACTTCCTCACCGCTTTGTTCCTGAAAGGGCTTGCAGCTGGGGCATTGATTTCTATTTTAGCGATTCTTCGGGGAAGTGATGGCCAGCACAATTCCTGTCCCTTTGTTAGACACCCAAGACAGTAGGAACTAGTGATTTGCGTTGGGAGGTAAAATAGGCTTTTATAGTCAGAAATCTCAGACCACTTTAAGTTACTTCCCAGGAAAAGCTTGGGCTTATCTAGGACACCTGCAAAACCAGTTACGGAGGACCTCAGGGTGCTTGTCCAGCCTGACTGGGAAGTTAGATCAACTCCATTAGACCGGGGAGGTTGGCCTGTCTTCTACGCGACTCTAGGAAGTGTAATACCATTCCATTCTTACTCCTCTAACTCACTTTTAGTTTCATTTCTGACCCTCTACAGGTGTATTTAAAATGGTGATTTTATGGCCCGTGGAACACCTGAACATGCGTGGTACACCACAAGGACGAAGGCCCACTGCCACCTCTTACAGCCAACTTTCAAGAAGCAGCCGAGACTTATAACTTCTTCAGTTCAGAGACGTACTCCTGAGAACATGTTCATTATTTTAATTGAAGTCTTCATTGTTGGCTGACTGCCAAGTGGCCTACCAGATGTCTCTCTCTTTACTATGGTTGAAGCAGATTATGATGTTCCAGCTCATTTTTCCTTCACTGACAGCCTGGTTCCAAAAATGTGCCAGACTTTAAGGGCAATATTTTCAAAAGCCAGGTCAACTCACAACAGTACACCAATGACAGTGCATGCAGATACTACAAAACCATATGATAGGCAATTAACTCAATGTTATTTATGCTAGTCAAGTAACTTTGATTTTGTTAAGAGTCTTTAACACTGAGGAGGAGGATTCTTAAAGCGCCAGTGCCTGGAGTCTGGTGAGTATGGCAGAATTGGAACTTTCACTTGGAAAACATAAAGTTTTGGCACATGTGGTTAAAAGGGAGAACCTGAATCTAGCAGCTTGCAAAAAGAGAGAGGAAAAAAAAAGAACTCCAAAATGGATTTATTTTAAGTTGAATTTTTTTTTAAAACATTAATTGCATCACAGGCGTGGATGCACTTCTTGTGCATGTATTTTTACACACAGATTCCCAAAGTCCTACTCATGAAGGGTCTCTCTTACATCTATTGTCTCTCATCTTTTTCCCCCCACAAGTGAAAAAGAGTTTCACAGAACAAAGGCTATTCTCTATCAGATCAAAAGTCTTCGAGACATTTGCAGCAACTGGTTTCAAGGGAGGTCCCAAAGTCTTAGCACCTAGCTAAAATTTTGAAGGTCTCTAATGCCCTGTAAGAAATGTTTTTTATAGAATTCTCTTTCTCACTATAGAAACCTGCAGCCATGTGCCAGGTCTCCTCTTTCCAGCCTTCAAATACTCAATATTTTTCCCCTCTTTTTCACCTGCTCAGGCAGTCTCAACTGCTTTCCAACTAACTCCTCACCCTTCGAATATTCTGTGGATGTCTGATCATGAATGAACAGACATTTCATACTGTGGCTATGCATCCTGAATAACATTGAGCATGCCAAAACAGGTAGCTAGAACACAGTAGGAAGACTTTTTCCACAGTGTCTTTCTATTGCTCTTGGTGTCTGCTGTCATCTTCACCATAGTCCCCTGTATGTAACTTCAAGATTATTTTTCAATGTGCATGTGAGGTGTACATCCTCTCTCTATCTCTGCCTCTCTCTTTTGCTTTCAGATGGAAGGACTTAATGCAGTTTTCTTTTTATGAAATGCAATTCTATAGAAATTAGAAATAAAAATTACATTAGATGGCAATTCTGACTTGAAACTTTTAATAAGCCACATGGCTTTTGAGACTCTTTGTCTGCATGTGTTCATGCAGTTCCATTTCCTAGTTGTGATCTATCTGCTAGGCAAAATATTACTATTATGTTATCTTTATGCTAGTCTTGCATTGCCTTGTGTCATGACAGCAATACAATACTACTTACCAAAACTTTGAAGATCCAGCATCATAACCTCCAGACAACCCCCTGATATGAAGCAGCAAGTTTGCTGTGTTAAGCAAGGAACTTGACTGGAAGGAGGGAGTGCTTTGTTAATAAACTGCATTGTCTGAACAGTTTTACTAGTGTGAAGACCCTTGTACTGATGATTTATTTGGAAGTTCTGGGTATATTAACTTTTGCTAAGAGCTGAGACTAAAAACTTTATGGGGAATGCTACATACACTCCAAAGACCGACAAGAGAATTTAAGTTAGATGTGATTAGTATGAAGAAAGTTACATTTATTATACTCTTATGTATAATTGATCATATGAAAGGCCTTTTGTAACTATAAAAGAGACAGCACATTAAATTGTTTTACCCTGAGGATTATACAAATTTGTAGAAATCGGATTGGAATACCAGCCTATTGGTTTCATTGCTATGGTAAATCATTAAGATGTTCTATGTTAATCATAAATCTTTGTATCTATTTATTATTAATCAAATAGCTCCTCCCAGCTGCTGCTTTGCTTCATCCATCTGAGCCAATCAACCCAAAACCTGGTAGCATTAGCTCTGATGAAGGGTGGCTGCATACACATAATATGCATGGCACATAGCATGGATTATACAGTGCTAGACATGGGGTATGAGAGCTGATGGGGTGTTAGCTCTCCACAGCAGGGGGGCCTGGTTTCTGGATTTGCGAGAAGGCATGCCTCATTAGTAAGATGATTCATGGTGAAAGGGAGTTTAGCTGGGAATAATTTAGTGGCTGCTGTGGTGGAGTAGAAATATAGTTCGGGATAGAGAGGTTATGAACCCGTATTTATTTGATAAAGTCTTGAATGCTGAGTGATATCAACCTGCACTACTCTTAGCCATTTCAGTTTGGAAAACAATGTTACAAAAATCTCTCAACTCACAAGTAAGTAAATGAAAAAGACAATCCAACTACTACCTAGCTTAATGGTCTTGTATTATTTGCGGATTATCCAAGCCTCTAAGCAAAGCGAGTTGGCTTTCAGAGCATTTCTGAGCTGGTATATCTATGCAGACTAATGGTTCGTTGCCAAGTAGAAGTCAATTCCAACTCAATGATATAGCATATTGATTAGTGCCTATTTCCTTCTACTATATCCTGTGAGTGCAATGGTATCTGACATATAATTTTCCCTAAACTGCTGAAGTTGACATACTATTTAGATTTGGCCCACATTTCTTCAATTAGCAGGAGTATTATAAATGATGTACTGCTCCAAGCCTTAGACACTTCTTGCTCATGCCATACAAAATTAGGTAAGTGTGGAAACTCATTTCAAGAGGAGACAAAAATATTATCGAAAAAACTAGGTATTTGCAGTGGTGTCATAAGAAGATGGGAAACAAGAAGAGTGAAAAAAAACCCCAGTCCATTCAAAACTGAGCAATGAACTCCATTACTGTGACAGATTTTCCTTAAGTAACTTAATGTTTAAAAGCAAAACTTCCTTACTTTACTTTAAGTGGGCCAGTTTGCAAATGTAAACAGACATCTTTCAAACAATGACCAGTTCACATTCATCTTCACAGTTTACTGTGAAAGTAACTCTATGTTGGGAAAACATGCACAGAACAGACATTGCACACTGTGATTTGCAAAATGAAATAGGAAAATTCTTGCAATGTTTTCACTGTAGGCTGTTGAGATTAGTGATGCGGTTTCGTACAGGTGGGAAGTATGGCAGCAGTATGTGAGTTCTTTCATGTGACTTTGCTTCTCCTCCAGTGTGTTCAGTAAGCTCCTGGGTAGCGTCGATAGCTGGTCTTGGCTGACACTCTATCAGTCTTGCACACTTCACTTCATCAATTTATGCGTACCAGGAAAAAGGGAAAGTAACAGGTTAGCTAAAAGTGGTAGAAGTTTCCTATGCCATGAAAGTCTGCTTCTTTTCCACCAGTTCCTCTCCCAGTTCTCCATTTTGCTTTTATTTCCTGAGATGAAGTTTTCTGTAATTAAAATACCAAGCCAAAAGTTCTGAAAACCAAAGGGTTTTGAAATATATACATTGGTCTGTGTACTTCTACGAGGTATAGGAGCATGGCCTCAAATTGCATAGATTGTGAAATCATGTCTTCTTTCTTTATCTTTTCATTCTTTTTTTTTCCTTTTCCCTTCCTTTAAACACCAAATGTGTTCAATGTGCAAAATTTAAAAGGCTACCTTTTCGAGTATCTGGCATTGTATTTTAAGACACAGAAAGCAGAGAAAGCTTTGTAGCCTGCCAAACACACAGTGTTATATATACAGGGCTGAAAGAAGAATGAACAGATTAATTTTCTGCTCCCTGTCCTGACCCGTCTGTATTATTTATTTATTCTGAAATAATTCACTGCACAGCAAAACCACCACTTCTTACTTCTCACACAGAGCCTGAGCTTCCAGACTAGACTTCCTATGCCAGCTGATACTGTTGTGGCAGGCAGAAATGTATGAAAGGAATATTCCTGGACTAATGGATGCTGTGCCCATCAGAGATATTTTGCTCTTGTCTTTGCAGATGCAAGGGGAACATCTCCCAGCAGAACAAGTGTGCTCCTGCAAGGGAAGAAGGTGTCAAATGCTGAGAAAGCTGCTCTGTGCTGTAAAAGATGTCTAATGATACAGATGCTCTTGTCCTTCCCTCTCAGGGAACTGGTGATAAATAAGTTGCTTTCTTGGATCCCCACCTTTATCCTGTACTGAAGATTTTTAGCAACAGCCAGTGTTTGCACTGCTACTGAGCTGAAGCACTTACTCAGTGGTCACACACCTTATGGACTAAACTTTTGCTCCAGACTCCCTCCCTGCCTCAGTTATTAGGTGGTTTGAAGTTGGTTTGGGATTATATTCAAGTAATCTGTGCCACTTCCTCATTTTGCATTATCTGTGTCTTCATTTTACTTTCTCCCAGACAGGGGCTGCATGTTACTATCATTCTGGTGGTTTGAGAGGCAAGATGGAGGGATGCTCCTTCTGAGTCTTCATCTTTTTGTGGTAACATCTTCTGAAATTAGCATGTTCTCCTGTACCTTTAGTCTTTGCAGCAACTTTGGTGTTGTTTTTGCTTTGTACCTGCTACCATGTTTTCAAGAGAAAACATTTTTCTGCAGTCTATTTTTAAAGCTAGTGCCAGGGGAATAAAGAATGAGGTATAAAGAGTGATATGTCCCAAATTGCAGCCTGCCTTGGGTGTTGGTTTGGTTATTGAAATATACAATCAGCGGAGCCCAGAGCTCTGTGGAAGAGATCTTTTAAACTAAATCCTGTCACAAGTATAAACTCGTAAATAATTAGTTGTGAGTAAATGGATAAAAAAAATTCTTAAAAGATGCCATCTGCTTGTATGCCAGGTGTGTCAATCTAACAGAGGTGATATCGGTAGGAAAAGATAACCAGATTCTGATCTCATTTATACCACTGAAAGCTCAGAATAAATCAGAACAACTCAGGCTTACCTCCAGAGGACCTGAGATCAGAGCTGGATGCTCAATGACTGAACATTTTAGCACTGCTCAGGTAGAATATGAAATCGTTTTGAGTCCTTAAAGCCCAAAGACTGAGTTGTTCTGACCCAGCAGAAGATCCAGGCCAAGAATTGCACGAGTACCACTCCGTCTCTACTGGAGCTTGAACAGGCACACAGTTATCAATGATGCTGTCAGCAAGCGTATTTGAAACCTGCCTGGCTGACAACAACCGTGCCTGGAACTGTGTCTGGATGCCGCATTCTGCATTTTCCTTCAGAGACAGAAAGCATGTGGATAGGCTGTGCCTTAGCCAACTCTGGGATTTGGGCATACTCCTGATGAATAAAGAGGATGGCATGATGCCTCCAGAGGCCTGGAATGCAGGGCACCAAGTTTGCTCAAAAACAAACGTCATGTACAATATATGTATAAGGTTAGCTGGGTCTAGCTGTGTTGTCAGGGTGCTGCCTGGCGAAGATGCTGAAACATTTAGAACCCTAAAGCTAAGCAGTGTTGTCTGAAAGTCCCCAGGCAGCATCTCACCAATGCTATGTGAGGTAACCAGAAGTAACCATATGAGCTAGAACTGTGTAGCCTCAACTGCATGAACAGCAGAACATATAGGCATTGATTGCACTGGTGGTAGCAACATGCTGAGACTGAGAAATTCACCACTGGGACCAGTCCCAGATTCCAAACACCCATGTGGGTTAGGGAGTTCATGGGGATTTGGTTGGGACCATCATAAACATGTTTTCTGCTGAATTCAAAGCCAGTTTGAAGTCCAGATCCTAGAAAATGCTGCACTTCGAGGAAACTTATGTTTATGAATTTTCACTCATTCCTAGTAAAAGATAATGAACCCACTGCCCATATTCCAGACAGTTTTTTCCAGTCAGCCACCTTTATATAGTATATCTCGGAGGCCAAAACACTTTACAAACCCTTATTAAAACTAGGAAACCCTGAAATGCATCCTGTTTTTTTTCAGGAACATAGGAACTGATCACATACCACTGGTGAGCGTAGGAGATGCAAAGAGCACCCCAACTTCATCAGCCATATGGGGGAGCTGAGAGCCACGAAGGAGGCCTTGACCTGCTTCTATCCTCACTTGCAGCAATGGCTACAAACATCTACAGCTGGGCAGAGAGAGAGAGAGGCAAACCTGGATAAGCACAGGCAATGTTTCACAGTGCAGGCTAGAAGGCTTCGTCCTCTTTCCTTTTATTGACTAGCTGGAGTGTTTATAGTTAATCATTTTCAGATGGAAATATACTTTACAGCCATATCAGGGTAGGAAGCTACAAAGAAGCTCAAGAGATGTGATCACTTGCCAAACTCTGATGTATAGAAGTTGTTAAATTAGTGTGGTGGGTTGACCCTGGCTGGACAGCAGGTGCCCACCAAAGCCGCTCTATCACTCCCCTTCCTCAACTGGACAGGGGAGACAATATATAACGAAAGGCTGGTGGGTCCAGATAAGGACAGGGAGTGATCATTCAGCAGTTACCGTCATGGGCAAATCAGACTCAACTTAGGGAAATTAGTTTAATTTATTACCAATCAAGTCAGAGTAGGATAATGAGAAATAAAAGCTATATCTTAAAACACCTTCCCCCACCTCTCCCTTCTTCCTGGGCTCAACTTCACTCCCAAATTCTCTACCTCCTCCCCCCAAGCAGCGTAGGGGGATCGGGAGTCATCTCTGCCACTCCTTCCTCCTCAGCAGGAGGCCTCCTCACACTCCTCCCCTGCTCCAGCGTGGGGTCCCTCCCGCAGGAGGGAACTTCTCCATGAACTTCTCCGATGTAAGTCCTTCTCACAGGCTATAGTTCTTCACGAACTGCTCCAGCGTGGGTCCCTTCCACGGGGTTCAGTCCTTCAGGAGCAGACTGCTCCAGTGTGGGTCCCCCGTGGGGTCACAAGTCCTGCTAGCAAACCTGCTCCAGTGTGGGCTCCTCTCTCCACGGGTCCACAGGTCCTGCCAGGACCCTGCTCCAGCACAGACTTCCCACAGGGTCACAGCCTCCTTCAGGCACATCCACCTGCTCCAGCATGGGGTCCTCCGTGGGCTGCAGGTGGATATCTGCTCCACTGTGGACCTCCATGGGCTGCAGGGGGACAGCCTGCCTCACCATGGGCTTCGCCATGGGCTGCAGGGGAATCTCTGCTCTGGTGCCTGGAGCACCTCCTCCCCCTCCTTCTTCACTGACATTGGTGTCTGCAGAGTTGTTTCTCTCACGTGTTCTCACTCCTCTCTTTGGCTGCAGTTCCGCAGGGTTTTTTTCCCCCTTCTTAAATATATTATCACAGAGGCACTGCCGCCATCGCTGTCGGGCTCAGCCTTGGCCAGAGGCAGGTCTTTCTTGGAGCTGGCTGGCATTGGCTCTATTGGACATAGCAGAAGATTCTAGCAGCTTCTCACAGAAGCCACCCCTGTAGCCCCCCTGCTACCAAAACCTTGCCACACAAACCCAATAAAATTAGGCCATGTGATGGGTCCAAAACGAGCTAATTTATGCTACTTTGAACATCATTCTAGCCCTTTTAACATGTTTCCCCCAATTAAGCTGTTCAGGCCACAGATCTAAATAGCTGTCTGCACAAGCTGCCAATTGATTAATTCCCTAATGATGGATTGAAGCTACAGCTTTTGTTTCTTAATCTCTCTTTTCTCCATTAATGGCAAATAATTCATAAAACAAATCTTATAAATATAAGTAAACACACAGGAGTACAGGCGACAGATTGCATATAGATTTATTGCAGAATTAATTTTTGATTGCCCTAAACGATTTATTATTATTTTTGTTTTCTCTTTTCTCACAAAGCCACAGGAGTCTGGTAGGCAATTTCCCGAACTTGGGCTTACGGTTTTCAGACTGCAGCCTACAAAGAGCTTAGATGGCTACCCATGCAGAAGACACACCAAGGAAGCTCTTCAGGGGGCACTTTGTAGAATCAAGGCTTCTGTGGACAAAATGTGGAAGATCAGACTGTGAGGAGATAACTGCCCAGTTCCTCTGTCAAGCTCTGTGCTCGTATTGCACTTGCAACAGCAGAATCTGAGTGTCAGTGCAGGAAGATGGATGAGGTCCATGCAAGCAATGGGAATGTCGGAGAGAAAGTGTGTCTTTTCCCTTAAGTAGTCTCCTCTTTGGAAAGAGTCAATCACCCCATGTAATCACACATGCCTGGGGGTTGTAGGAAAGCTCTTAATCCTCTTTGGATGAGCATGCTTTGAGGAAAGACTTCCAATTCAATAGCCCACACAAGTGAAATCTGGGCAGTGGTCATTGAAGATGTGGAAGAGGTCTGAACAAGCAGGGCAAGAGGAAGGCTGAAGAAGACTCAGCGAGGAGTGTCTCTGAGTCCTGTTGCTGCAGAGACAAGGCTGACTGTTGAAAGCTTTTTCACACAGCGCAAGAAGAATCACTGCTCTGAAGTGCATCACTCAGCCTGTCACCTCTGTGTCTCGAGCTGCATAGCAAAAGAGAAACAAAATAATGGGTGTGAGAACTTAATTAATTCAAGAATTAGAAGAGTTGAGAAATGGGGCCCTTCAAAAGTATGACCCAGATAAGATTCACTCTATGCTATAAATCATCCATCATTGTTTAGAGTTTCCTTTCTCCACACTTGACCTCCATCATCATTCTCTCGCCTGAGGCTGGGTGTCATCACAGAAGTACTGGGTATGTGGATGGAAGCATAGGAGACATGTTCGATAGCATTTCCCTGACTGCTTGCATTTTTATGGAACAGAAAGGAAATAATGAAAACTGAACTGAGTTTGCTGTCTAATATTTCTCTGAGCACCATGTGAGGTAGACAGCTCTTCAAAGAGAAGAAAGTTTCGTTTGTGACATTCCCAATTAAGCCCTTCATCTTGGAGATAATTAACCAGTGTTAGAGTCTTCCCAGTCCTGGACAGCAAAGGATACATCCTCCAACAGTAGATGCCCGTTTAAAAATGCAATGTTTTTCCCTACTTGTTCTTGTCCTGGAAGCGTTAGCATGGGCTGACATGGTGAATGTATTTGCAGACAGGTAGTTACTTCTGTACATCGCAGATTTGGGTATAGGCCACACCTGGGAAAAATTGTGGAGGCTCTTCTGGCATAGGTTTTGGTGGCTGAGAGACAGAATATGGATGGTCTTTTCTTCTGGGCAAAGCAGGGGTAAAGGACCAGTCTTTGCTCCCTGTTACAGCACGCTCAATCCAGACTAGCTCTATTCAGTTTGCTCTCAGATGCCCTTGAACATCAGTCAGTTTACCACAGAGTGGGGAGCTAGTGGGCTGTGCCATACTCTACGTACACCCCGAATCCTGAGGCTGGCTGGAGGCAGGTTTAACCCCTGGTGCAATTCAGAACAGCCTCAGGGCTGCTCTGGGTTGTGCTGTTTTTTGACAGTCCCTCTGGGGCTGCCCTTTCTTGGCATGCCTCCGAAATGCCACCTTGGAGGAGAAGCAGGAGGAAAGGGTGAGGGGGAAGTGTTGCATAGACCTACCCACTTACCTACACACACTATAATCCAGCTGAAAGTTGCTCCCATTAAGACATCTGCTTGAAAACCCATCTACTGACAGAGTAGGGTAAGAAAGTGGTGTGGAGAAGACTCTATGGTTGGTCCCGTATTTTTTTTTAAGTAGCTTTTTATGAGATCTAAACCAATTTGTTTCTTTCTTGGTTTTAATGTTTTATATACACTCTGGGAGTGAGCTTGTCTTATGAACTGGCACACAGCCATAGCAGAGTGAGTACATGACCATCACCACCTTGTGTCTGTGCAAGCAGCGCCTGCGACCACTTCACAAGTTGTTCCTCCAAGAGAAAATATTCCTGGGTCACCTGCCATTGCTTTGTTACCCAGCTGCATCATCTACAAGCCAGGATGCAGCAGATGATACTTTCAAATTAGAAGTCAACAGTATTATTAATATGATTAGTAACAGCCTTAGTAGTACACTTTAATGATAGTTACTTTCATCCAAGTCCCTCAGAACACTTAGAGGGCACAATGGAAGATTTTATATACAAGAAATAACTATTTATTCCTGTATCAGTCTTCTCTCCTGTTGATTTATTACCCTATTGACATCAACAAAGTTACAGTAGACAGTCCCCTCATTCGTTCTATTCGTCAACTTCGTATTTGAATATTTGGAGTCATATATTCCAGTCTTGATCTCCCTAAAACTGGCTGTGCTCTAGCTAGATATGTCTCCATATTATTGCCCCTCGGGTATCAGTCCCACAGCGTTAAATCTTGACTCCAGCTCTGAACTTCAGCAGCTCTAATTGGCCTCCATGTCCACAGAAAAAAAGTGGAAGTTCTTCAGAGCGGGGATTAGGCATGCTTTTGTGTTTGTAGAGCACTGAGTGTAATGGGACCCTCACAGGATCTCTGGTTGCTACTGTAATATGAATGTTAAATACTATTCTTCACAGTGCTAGCTAGTGGGAAAGGTTTCGGGTAATTAGAAACACAGGGAATGCGGGCTATCTGGATGAGCATAGAATGAAGCATTTTCAGCAAACTCCTGAATTCTTGCCTGTCTTTTCATCATATATTATGTTGTTCATCTCTATAACAGGTGATTTGCAGGTTAAATCCCATTTTCCTTCTCTGTAGACTAAATTCATCTTTGATATAAGCGGGCGCAAGTCCATTAACTTCAGTAGAGTTACATTCACTCACTCCAACATTGAATCCGTCCCAGTGGGTTTATGTTGTAAATCTATCCCAGAAGCAGTGGTTATAGAGGCATTGGTTCTGCTTTGAAATTCATTCAGTTTTTTCAAATAAGCCTTTTAGAGGAGACTGGGAATGTCTTTAGCCTCTGCACCAACACATAAGCCTTACTCCAGACCACTTTTTAGCTTCAGCCTCTTCTTTTCTCCCCTGCCTTGACTCTC
Source organism: Balaeniceps rex (assembly GCA_013401315.1). Classification (NCBI taxonomy): domain Eukaryota; kingdom Metazoa; phylum Chordata; class Aves; order Pelecaniformes; family Balaenicipitidae; genus Balaeniceps; species Balaeniceps rex. Next base: position 64,920 of record VYZW01003005.1, on the reverse strand, counting down.
CTTTTAGACTCTTTGCTTCTCTCGCACATTGCCGTTTGTAGCCTATCTCCTACCCACACTGCTGCCTGTAGCCATGGTATCTTGGTCTGAGGTGGCCTTGTCAAATCTTATAAGCTAAGTGAGGTTGGGTCTGGTTAGTATTTGGACAGAAACCCTTGAAGGAAAGCTCCCGGTGCTGTACACGTGGGTGCTAGGGTATCAGTAGGTGCCGTTCTTCCTTCCTAGGCCAGTGCCCTAAGTAACCTTAACCGATGCTCTAAAATACTGTCCCATGGCACTGCACTGCTCTGCTGAGGGGGTCCTCACTGGCTGATGGGTAAATTTAAGGTGAATCCTACCCAAACTGTAGAAAATCCTTCTTTTCAGCTGTAATTTGCCTGTCCTCCCAGCTAATCACGGCACAGAGTATAGAACGTGGGGTTTTTAACACTACTTGCCTCTGTTGCATTTAATATTGCTACTTCTGCAACACGTTCGTTCACAGAACAATATGGAAGCCCTCCGGTGTCCAATTTAACACCTATAAATTTGTTTGTCAAATCTCTGACCAACTGGACAGAGAAAATGTTTGCCTTCTATTCCAGTGTTCTTGTGTTCTCTTTTGAAATACGGCTCTTTGATTAATTTCTTTTTTTCCCAGTGGCAAGTCCTGGTGTTTGGACGCTCAGTCCTGTGGGTATTTGGAAAGCAGCAGACCTTCTCCAGCCTAGTTGAGCCCTGGGCCATGCCAGAGCCGTTACCAGATGTGCCCTGGGATCCAGAGACCCCTTTTCCCCATCAAAGGTAGTTCTTGTTTCTTCTGGGAGAGCCAGTGCATTGCTTCAGCTAGTGAACTTGTGCCAGGGTAGAGTCTTCGTCTCTCCTTTGGACTATGCCAGTGCCCCAGCCTTCCTTGCACACTGGGCTGGTCACCCAAAAGCAGCTTCCTCCAGACAGGGAACTAGATCAGGCCTTCCTGTGGCTCAAAGGGGAATGGTGGGAAGGAGGAGGATTTGATTCCTTTCTTATGACAGTACTTTAGCACATTGTTTCCTTGATGTTTCACTACTTCTCTCCCTCCACACTACCTCTCTCCCTCCAGTGCAGATAGAAATTTGCCCCTGTTGTCAAGGAAAGCCTTCAACCATCTATTCCTCTCTGTCACCCCGAAGTCCATGCTTATTCCCAGGGGAAAGCTCAGGAGTGATTAAATAACTAAGCAGCACTATGAAGATCTCTGCACTGCAAAGGTGGAAGAATCTGTCCAGGGGCTGAAACACTGCTCTGAGGTTTTTGGGAACAGCCTAAGCTTGTCAGGCTGGTACCTTTGCTCCTTAGAGGGAACCAGGCTGGAGGGGGTTGCCCTGTGGTGGGTCTGGGCAGGATGGAGTTCATCAGACCCAAACATCTCTTTTTGCATATGGTATCTTTATGCAGTTCACTGAGCAGCGATCTTACTGCTAAAAGGAGAGTTCCCCGCACTTCTGTCCATCTGGGCTAATAAAGGGCAGATGAAAGGGAAGGATTTGCTCAGAAATCATGGCATGGTCTTTGCAAAACAATAAGGAGATTGAAGACCATTTCAAGGCAGAGCATAGCAAACATTCAGTTAATAAGGGCCCCAGAGGATCCAAAGGATTTCAGTTCAGGGATGAAGATTATGTAGGCAGTAGTAGCCCTTTAAGGGATCTAGGAAAATTGAGGGTGAGGAGGGAGAATGCATTTAATCCCTTCATTGAGTACATGGGAGAATTATACAGCATACAGGCATTGCTGATGCTCAGCATCACGTCCTAGGATTGAATATAACTTCGTTCTCAGTCTAGAATTTACCCACCAAACAGAGAGGTTGAAAGGCAACATTAATTACACAGCTGTCCAGCACGTAGCGGTACTCAGATGTCGGGTGTCATATAAATGCAAAATGTTGCTATTCTACAGGGTGGTTTCTATACCTGTGTAGATTATACAATGGCTTTGCACAAGACTAAAATCTTCAGTGCTGCTGATGAAAGGAGTTAATTGTATGGCTGCAATATTACGGACAGTGTGGTTTTACTGAGCTAAAAGAGGAGGACAGTGATTCATGGCTGCACCCATGCTCTCCGTCATGAAATACAAATTAAAAATAATTGTATTATGGTAGGCTACCTGTATTGTTACATTCATAATGGATATCACACATCCGTCCTTGCTCGGCGTTGCAGGCAAAGCATGTTAGAGAAACTATGGCAGTATTTTTCTTTTAGGTGTAACAATCTGTCAGTATCAAATTCTCTTAGTCAGTAGGGAGCATATAGTGTTGATTTACTGAAAATCTGGGATTATGTCTGCTCTGTGGTGAGCGTAGATTTAAGAGGGGAGAGGTAAGGGGTCTCCAAAAGGTGAAGAAAAACACAAATGAAACCTAGCAAGGAAAAAATAGCTTGACAGTTAAGATGCAGTACAGTCACCGTCAAGTCTTCTTGAAGGAAAACCCTCGCATACAGGCATGCTCTGAGCACTGCAAATTGTACCTTAAACAACCCACTCCTTTACCCACTTCATGCCACCAAACTGTAAATGTATAAATGAAGCTGTGGCTCTTCAGCCTTAGAAGATAAAGACTTAATATTCCTGTGGTCCAGTGTACAAATATTTTTGGTGATGCACTGGAATTTTTGGCGTTCACATTTGGGGGCAAAACACAACGAGAGACAATTTCCCTTCTCTTTTATTCCTCTCACAGCAAACCGTGTTAAACAAAGGGCGGGTGACAGGCAGGTTCAGCAAGACCGGCTCTGTGGATGCTATGGAGGCGGCAACTTGGCTCCCGCATTTCTCTGCGTGCCGCTGGTTTGCACGGACCCTCCTTGGCACGGCATGGCATGGAGGGTATGTGCAGCTCACCTGAGGCTTAGCGCCATACCGGATCAGGCCAGAAGGATTGCAGGCGCTAATTCAGGCCATTTTGCTAAGGACTGAAAGTTGTAGCCAGCCGAGGAATAAAGGTGCCGCAGTTAGTCCTGCCCTAGTGGAACGGTGCCTCCTCCATCACAAAATACAGTTTGGTACTAATTGGTATCTTTAATAGCAGTCTCAGCAGAGAGCCTGGGAAGGCTTACCTTCATCCTTGTTCTGGGCCTTCCTCGCCGGCTGGGGACGCTTTCATTGCTGCTGCCTGCGTTGTAATTGTTCTGGGGATAAGTAAAGGATTTCCAGCTCTGGGCTGCCAATCTGTCACCCTTCAATAGCCACAAAGTCACAGCGAAATTAATTAAGAAAACCCCAAATATCACATTAGTAGCCACAGCACAAGCAAAATATAAGCAATTAAAAAACCAGCCTGCAAACACTTGATGTACTGAGCATCCAGCACGCACGTTTCACTTCATTTTAACGGACAAAGAGGGGTGATTCATTCGTGGAGAAGAGAAGAAAAGTAACCCCAAACCCTGTAACTCTTCTCTGCTATCAAACACTACAAAACTTCACGGGATTTATTATATTTCAAAAAAAGAGGCTGCTTTCCCTTTAAAAGGAGAGGAGCTACTTGGTCTGATGCTGCTGCCTTTATCAGCCATGAAGTTCCCAGCAAGGTGCTGTTAGTGCCTGATTAAACCTCATACCAATCTCTGTCCCCCATGGTAACCCAGAAGACATCCACTGAGAGTGGCAGCTCTTATTCATTTTAATTGCCAAGGATCTCTCTGTGATGGCCAGTTTTCTTGTCTCTCAAGGACTCGAATGGAAATCCATCTGATTACACGAACAATCCGGGTGCTCTGACAGATCTGAAATATGAATATGGAGATGGCATTGTGCTCTGCACTGACTCCTGAAACCCCAATAGTAAATTATAATCTGCCACTAAAACAATTTCAGGGCACAGTAAAATTCACATAAAAGCCCATTTTTTGTTATGGAACACAAATTATTAATAAATCAGTCCAGAGGGGGGAAAAAGTGAAAAAGAGATTTCATCACTTGGCATTTTCATGGAACATCACAAACACAAATGTACACACACATATATGCATGCACCCCTTTCTGTTGCGTACCTTTTTGTACAGCTTCAAGTGGAGATGGTACACAGAATAGAAACAAATCCCCTGGGGCTACTGCAGTGTTCCTGAAATTAGCCTTGTGTCCTCTTGCTGTAAACTTAACCTCCAAAGCAATACAGTATGATAAATGCAAAGTCCTAAGTGAAAACATGCAGGAGATCAGTCAACATAAGGGAGATGTCCCATCCCTTGGGTGAACTGACCTCCAGCTAATGCAGATCAATGGGGAGGGACATTTTTTATCGTCTAAACAAAACTTGCAACCCTCATGCTCCCAAAGGGAACAGCTCATCTTCCTCCTCCATCCCTCTGCCACATGCTTTCTGGTGGCAGGGGACCCTCTCAAGGAGACTAGGCTCACTGGATGTGGCCCAGAGCACCCACTATGAATCCAACCTAACCGAGAGAAAGACCGACTGCCTGTATAAAATCCTCTAAAAGAGGACCTAGCCCAAAACAATGAGCTTTAGGGCCAAATCCAGAAGAGCACTTTTTGTCTGTAGGTTAGGAGAGGGGTGGAGGGTAGGAAGGAAGTCTGCTCAAATAAGCCGTAACAGCCCAGGGCATCTCCTGAACACCCCAGCACCCCACACCAGCCTGTACAAACACTGAGCCATTTGGGACGGATTGAAATCAGCACAGACGGTTCAGCAACAACATGCCAACGATCCCAGCCCAGCCTGTGCTCATTGCTCTGCAATGTGCTGACACGCAAGAGGACAACGAGGCCACACAGGCACCTGGACGCAGCAAATATCCCCTGGCAGAAAGGAGGCCAGCAAGGGTACTTTGACTGGGGCTCGCCAACAGCTCCAGGCAGCTGACAAAGCAGTGTGGTGACAGTATTAACATGCGCAGCGCAGGCGGCCGCATTATTATTACTACATATTTCTACTAAAGCAACGCCTGAGGCTTCACAGGACCGGCTAGCCAGCCAGCTGAACATACACTGCGGAAACCATGTCCACAGGGCTTTAGGTCCTCTTGAAAGCCATGGAAAGAGTAGAGGAAATATAATGCACATAGAGAAGGACAAGGGGGTTTAGTGGGTTTAGCACTGCCTCAGAGGTCAGGAAATGTGGGTTGTAACCCTGGCTTTAGCCCCAGCCTGGTGGATGACCTTTGGTCCTCTGAGTGTTTCCTGTCTGCAAAATGTGAAACTTCCATATGTTTGGCTTTCCCTGGCTGTGGCATCAGTTTCCAACTGGAAAGTTTGCCTGGGCAGGGAAAAAAAAAAAAAAAAAAAGACACTGGACTTTTGTCAAAAACTTCTGGACATCTGGAGGTCAGGCCTTCACAGCAAGGACATGACCAGTGGACATGCATGGAAAACACAGTAGTACAAATACTATCCCAAAAGCATCCATCTCCCTATATTTTCCCTGAATGGCGCACAAGCACCTTATTTTCTTTAGAAAGTCCCAGAGCCCCAGTAAAATGAGAATAATGATGTCGGTTTTGTGAAGCATTTGGAGATCTGCTGATGCTAAGTGGTAGACAACAGACTGGTGTTATTCATCAGGTATGCATTATAAGCATTGTAATTAAAGCAATAATAATAATAATAATAACAACACCCCTGCTTCAGCCTTAATTCTCTGTCCTCTTACCTCTCTCCTTCCTCTCCTGGAGGCATTAGGCTAAACCAGGGTTTCAAGGTGGGATCTGAAGGCTGTTGACCTCAGTAATTCAGGGCAGGGATGAAGTTCCCCGATTACAGTTCAGATGCAGTATTACAGCCCAAAGGGTTCAAACGTTGGGCTGCCATGTTTGGAAACAGCACAGCTAACCCTTCGATTTAGGCTGGCTTTTTGCATTTATTAGCAGCATGCAGTGCAACTGGTAATTAATTTGGTGATCCTTGGAGCCAGTGCCTACTATCAGTTTTCTTTCACGTAAAAGAGATAAACGTGCAGTAGTTTTTGAGACCCACTGATGTGCATACACCCATCTGTGTTTCTCTCCTCTACCCAGAAAGGATTCCCCCAAAAGGAAGAATTTTTGGCAGTGAGATTTCAAGTGCAGGCAGAATAGAGTCTAGGGCTGAGGTAGAGACACACAAATGCCTTCTGCACCCAACAGCTTTGGCATCCTATTTTCCTGTAGAATTTGTGAAGGAACCAGCAGGTTTGGGCATAGGGCCTGCAGAAACCTGTTTTCTCTCTTAGACAATGCTGGTAAAATCTGAGAAGAAAGATGTCTGAACCCCATTTGTTTCCCTAAAGGGAAGAAATAATCTGGTCAGTTACTTGTAATTTATTCTTCAAATGCAAAAGAACCAGAAAGGGAGGAAATAAAAATAGTTTTAGTAATTGAAGAAAAGACTGAAGTAAGTGGAGTTCACAACCTCCATAATTTATTTAAGAGGCATAAATGCCTCAGATTTCCATTAACTAGTGAATATGTGTTGTTTTCTCGGAGTACAAGACTGACATTTTTGAATGCCAGTGAACCAGTCAGTTGAAAACTAAAACATATATGTTAGGAATCATACTTCAAAGGACTCTTTCAGAGACATTATGGCAGGAGGCAGCTGATTTCAGTTTTTTCCATTATTGCACCCATACATGAGATGGTTACTCTGAGTGCTTGCAACGAATTGAAACGTAGCTGTTCAGCACAGGTTGGAGGGTGACCACAGAGAATAAAACCCCCATCTCCGCAGTGCTGTTTAGTGACCTGCGTGAAGTGGGTTGGTAGTTTTGGCCATGTCAAATATGACAAGTATCCAAAGCACAAAAACTGGATTCAGCTAAGCTCAGTCTTAAAGTTAAGTATGTGCCTCTTTGCTTTACTGAATAGGAACCAAAATTGTCACCACAGTTGTCACCCATTTGTGTTTAGCTCAGCACTACCAGTTGAGGTTAAAGACTGCATGAGACACAAAAGAAGAATAACTTTGTTAGATGCAGCCTCTCTAAAATACAGTTACAGGGGTTTAGCGGGATGGGAAGAAGCTTCTATTACTGCTACAAGTGATGTGCCTGTTTTGTAAATAGTGGACTTCACGTGCCAACGTATCAAAGAAGCACCTTTGAGGATTCAATTTTATTCTTTTTTTAATGAATTGAGAGCTNTCCCTCCCTTCCTTTCTTCCTTCCTTTCTTCCTTCCTTCCCTCTTTCCTTCCCTCTTTCCTTCTTCTATGAAAGTACTAAGTGAATTTGTCCAGGGAAAGGCACAGCAAGAGATTTTAATATGAGCCCATCTCCAGTAACATGAATCCCTGGAGCAATGGGATGAATTTGAGAAAGAGAATATTTAGGCTGAATATCAGGAAAATGTTCCTAATGGCTTGGACCGCTTGAGCAGTGGAATTGTCTTCCAGGCAAGCGATGGAAACACCAACACTTGACTCACTTGAAATTGGACTGGACAGCATGCTGGCAAGTGTACTGGAGGGAGAGATCCTGCTCGGGAAGGGGAACGGTCTCTTGGACACCGGAGCTCTGTGACTCTGTTAAACCTTCCAATGCGAAGAACGCAAGGAAAGAAAATATTAGGAATCACCCAGGGACACAGCTAATCCCGCAGACAAAACACTTGCACCGACTTCAGTAGAAGTTACACACGTGTAAGGGATCCAAGTTGGGCCCTGAGTGGGAAGAGGGCATCGTCAGCCCAGACATGGTCACGGCACAGGCCTGCTGCTTATCACCCCATGCACAGGGAGCAGGGCACGGGACGGAGGGAGAGGGGAGAAACGCTCCCCGCCTCTCGCTGGCAGGGAACGTGAGAGCGCTTGTTGAAACAAACAGCCTGAAAGAAAAGAAACCTGAGCCCCAGCAGCGCCTGCTGCCTCTCTACATACATGACAAGGTATCCCTTCTCCTCTCTGTCCTGGTGAAACACCTCTAAATATGTGTTCTGTGTCTGTCTGCTGCCCCTTTCCGATCCTCTCGCAGTGCAAAGTGTTGCAAAAATACGTGATATTTTGAAACCCCAAATGGCACTGCACCAAACTAAACCACCCGTGTCTACCAGGGAGAGGGCTGCCTGCGGTAGCCCCCCATGTTTCTTCAGTGAGGGTTGTCTCAGTGTTTTCAGCAGGGCAACCCCAGCGTAGCTGAGCGCAGAATGAGATCTGTTGTTTTAACTGAGCCCTGGTTCCTTTTTTCCTCCCTCCGCATATGGATGTAATATATATTCACAAGCTTTTTTTTTCCTACCGTTTATAATTTTTTTTTTTTTTCATTTCCAGTCACGGAGATTTTCTGGACAAAACAATTATGATCCGAACGTCCTGAGAACCAGTCTCTGAAGAGGCAGTTTTCCTGAACATGTACAGACAAAGGAAATTATTTCCTTACTGAAAGAAATCACTTCAAAGCACCCAGACCAGACCAGACCCTGCTCCAGCTCAGGTTTCCTTTCTGTGCAGCAGCTTGGACAACAGCTCTCATGGAGAGCTGTGCTCCTTGTGCCTGGTTTGAATTTAAGCAGACACTGGGCACAGGGTAGCGGGGACTCACAAACCAGCCCAGCCACCTCTTTTCCCCTTCCCTCCCCCTTCCCCACACACTGTGTCCTTCCTCCCGCACAGCATTTGCCGCTGCTCAAACGTTGGTGAAGTTCTCAGTTACTCATCTCTAACATTCAGCGCTCTGGGCAACGCTGTTTATAAGCCATTTTGGCACGGCTATGTTGACCCGACACATCTCCTTTCCTAAAACTCAGCTTGAGTCAAAAACTCTCCCCGGTTAGTCATGATCTTCCTATCACCATCTCTTGTGAAGGTGAGGTAGAGGGCAACAGTACTCGTGAGGATGAAATGGATTGAGAATGATTTTGCATGACAACTGCTGGGGATCCAATATCTTTCTGTTGGTGTTGCTTACAGAAACAATAATGCCTGGAAACCATCCAATACCTGTGTGTTGGCCCATCTTCAACACATGCCAAATTCTTCTCTTGTGGGACAGCCTGGGCACAGCCCACATATATTTATGTGTGATCTCCTAGTCAAACTGCGATCTATTTTTGCCAGTCTCCCGAGCATAGTCCCTCTTTCCACATCCTGAATGTCATCTCGAACTCGAAAGAGTCCGACTGCTCCAGGAAGGGTTGGATGGCACTGCCTCTGTATGCCTTTCTTTCTCTCCATGAAGAACGTGGGGCATGGACCTCACACCAGGACCTCACTGGCCTGAACCATGCGTCAATCATAGATTCATAGAATCATTTGGTTGGAAAAGACCTTTAAGATCATCGAGTCCAACCGTACCTGTCCACTACTAAATCATGTCCCTAAGCACCTCGTCTACCTGTCTTTTAAATACCTCCAGGGATGGGGACTCGACCACTTCCCTGGGCAGCCTGTTCCAATACTTGACAACCCTCTCCGTGAAGAAGTTTTTCCTAATATCTAATCTAAACCTCCCCTGGCGCAACTTGAGGCCATTGCCTCTCGTCCTATCACTTGCTACTTGGGAGAAGAGACCAACACCCACCTCGCTGCAACCTCCTTGCAGGTAGTTGTAGAGAGCGATAAGGTCTCCCCTCAGCCTCCTCTTCTCCAGGCTAAACAACCCCAGGTCCCTCAGCCGCTCCTCATAAGACTTGTGCTCCAGGCCCTTCACCAGCTTCGTTGCCCTTCTCTGGACACGCTGCAGCACCTCAGTATCCTTCTTGTAGTGAGGGGCCCAAAACTGAACACAGTACTCGAGGTGCGGCCTCACCAGTGCCGAGTACAGGGGAAGGATGACTTCCCTGGTCTTGTTGGTCACACTATTTCTGATACAAGCCAGGATGCCGTTGGCCTTCCTGGCCACCTGGGCACACTGCTGGCTCATATTCGGTCGGCTGTCGACCAACACCCCCAGATCCCTCTCTGCCAAGCAGCTTTCCAGCCACTCATCCCCAAGCCTGTAGCGTTGCATGGGCTTGTTGTGGCCCAAGTGCAGGAGCCAGCACTTTGCCTTGTTGAACCTCATACAATTGGTCACACCCTGAAGTCAAGAGAAGTGTGAGGCTCATTATTATAGCAGAAGTAGGGCTAAGTACCATGGCATGGATCACTTGCTTCTGGGAGAGGGAGGCCTTATGTCCAGACACATTATACCTGTGGCACCTCTGTCCTTCACCAAGATAACCTTCTATGCTGCTTCTTCCTTCCACGGATTTGGCTTTGCGCAACTGCTCATGTCTACTTTCCATGCAGAGAAGTACTATGCAGCACTGCTGTGACTCCTGAACTGTATGGAGGAGGACTCCAACTGTCACATAACCTCCTCTCAGGCATGTCCAGGGTACATTGAAAGAGGACAATAAAATCTCCCCCTTCCCTCAAATGGGCTCTATTTATTGGCAAAGTCTGGCTTACAGTATTCAAAGAAAGAATTTGGGACACCGATGAGCTCCATCATTAGCCTCATTTTGCTCTTACTACTAAAACTTCTCCAGCTTGGTCCCATGGCTACCTCCTCTGACCTAGTTAAAACACCACTCGACTAGGGTGTGTGCATCATTTTACAACTCAGAGTAAAGGAGAGATCCCACAGTTCGACCCTGGCCAAGGCTATACTGGCAGTGGTCTGGTTTGAACCTTCAGACCACACCTGGAGCTTGAACAACAGCTAATCGTCAACACAATGTCCTACCTGTCCATGTTGAGGAGCTGTTCTGCCACTTCACGGCACTCAGCATTGTGTCGCTCCTATACCGTTCCCCAGAGGTCTGCACCCACGCTCAAGACAGGCAGGTCACTGTGCCCTTGCTCTCCCTTCCTGTACGTCCAAACCCAGACTCAGATGTCCCCTACCAGCTCTGGCCCTGCCCCTGTTCCCAGAGCTCTGCTTTATGCTCCTGAATAAAAGAATACAGAGAAGAGTATGCACCTGCTTTGGTACAAAAGTCCCGGTTAAAGGAAGCCCTCCAACTCTTCCCAAGGATCCTCGACAGAACAGCCTGCACCCCACCACTTACTCCTCTTTGGTACTTTTTGACAGTGCCTCCATTAAATCCCGAAAACACTCCTGGAAAAACACCCGGAGGAACTGCCCCAGCCTTACACTATGCCAGTGCTCTGCTCTCCACGCAGTATCCCAGTTGACAGGTAGGTGAAATTCAAGGTTGTGGTCACTACAGCCAAAGGCCAGGATATTTAAGAACAGCCTCGCTACCTTCAATCTGCCATACAAACTATTCTTAGCTGGAAGCTGGAGCCTAATGCTCACCGGGCACTCCAGGTTCACACCTCTGGAATACGCCCCTGACAGAAATATGTTTCAGCGCGAACTTGGCCGCATTTAGAAGGAGCTGCAAGATGCACCTCTTTGCCCAGGCCTTTCCATCTGTTTAAACTGTGAAATCCTGGGTTCCTCGCTGTCTGGTCAGATTAAAAGCTGCTGGCAGTGGGGGAGCATGACAGTTCGTTTCTCTTACTTGGAATGATAATTACTCAATGTAATCCCCATAAAACAAACTCATAATCTACGATCATGACTGAGTGCTAAGTGCTCATAATAACTGAAATAAATAAGAAGAGGTCATTAATAATAAAGCATGGTCTGGATTACAGCATTCAACAATGCACAAAACAACGGAGCTAGAGTTGATAAAGGAAAGTGGATCATAGCCCTCCATACTCTGGAGGCACGATGCTGTAGGATTGGACATACTGTCCTCATGTTGAACGGGGATCACCAGTATGCAGCAGTGATTTAATCGTAACTGCCTGTGAAGAAAGAGGTGAAATAAAGACAGCTTATGATAGATGCAGACCTCTCTGGGTTCCCCTGCACTGGCTAGCTATAACTTGCTGGCCGCCTTACAGCCCACTTGCTTGGCAAGGAGGGCCTTCCCAGAACCAGGAGACCTACCACGTACTGCTAGGAGAGGTCTTCCTTTACCTATGCTGCACCATTTCAGTCTTGTCCATCTTAGTAGCTGCCAAGCGGACCTCGCTGTTGTGCACTAAACACTTCTCTGCCTCCTCTGGTTCACTTGGCCTGACATCTGGACTCTTGAGGAAAGACCTTTGCCCTGCAGATTAGTGGCTCCTCCCAAACACTGAAGTAAATTTTGTGCATGGACGAGATGGACATGGCAATGCTTCTCATTGTACAAAAACGCTAACTAGGTCTGTGAGCTCTTCCACAACCGAATTCCTAGTGGCCATTTGCTCAGACCATGCCAAGAGTAAATGACGGCTAATACCAAGAAGATATAGGACTGGACACTCCTGTGGGATCCAGGGGAAGCCAGCATAGCCAGTATTACTGGTACAGCTCACTGGGAGCTGGATCAATGTTCCCGGTGTACCGAATAGAACTGAAATTTGGAGTTCTTGTTAAAATTAAAAAGAACTGGCTACATTTGTACAGCTTGCATGTGAGGGATTCGAATACATGGCAAAGTTCAACTATCACTTTCCTGTTTATATTCATGGCTTGCTGTTTTTCTAGGCTCAGCCCTGGTTTTGCTGATGAGCTAAAATATAACCTCCTTAAACCCCAGTGGAGCAGCATTTAGTAAGTTCTGCCTTTAAATGATATTTTAGCCAGGGGATTAACTCCTATTTGCACATACAGCTCACCTGGAGGGAAGGTTTGGTGAGCAAAAAAACCCTGGAGAGAGAGGACGTATTCGCAGCAGCAAAGGCCTGTTCCCACTCCTGCTGAGCTGGGGGGAAACTCCTGCTGGCTGCAGTGGGAGGTGGATCAGGCCCATCCCCAAACTCACATAAAAAAATTTCTGTGAGAGCATTTTCAATTACTTACTGCTCATAGGAGGAGGAAGGGTCAAAATGACTGGGTCTATAATGCCACTGCCCGCGCCAAGGGCTGCGTGCAGCTTTGCAGCTCCCTGGGGGTGCTCCAAGCAGTGCCGTGCCTCAGGCATGCCCTCACTGCCTTAAGAAGCACAGAAAGTATGACGAGACCGTGTCTGCTTGGACGTCCCCTAAAAGGATGTCCCCTGCGTGCCCACTCAAGTGCTGGCAGCTTTTTGCAGACCAACAGTGGGGTGCTCTCCTTCCCTCACCAGTAGGGGAAGACATTGCTCCTACCCCAGAGAAGACATTGCTCCTACAAAGAAGCTGTAAGCACTGTGCTTGTGACTTCTCTGTGTGCAGGGGTCCCAGGGGTCCTTAGGGGAAATGGGGTGCAAGGGGTCTTGCCCTTGCTCTTGAGAAACCTCACAGGACTGGGTTCTGTCTCGCCCAAACATAGGACTTCAGCTCTTGCCCTGAAAAGAGCAGTATCATGAGCATATGGTTAATGACTCATCCCAAGTGGAAAAACAGCGTTTGTTATATTTTATGAAAATTTTATACATCTAAGGTACTGTACATCTGTTGCTATTTAGGCTGACATGTATGTAGAGATTGGCAGAACAAGTTCTCTGTAGGGATGACTGAACTCCAAACCAAACCACAGAACTTTCAAACACTCAGGCTGCTTCTTGAAGGGGAATGAAGGGGAAAAGAAAAAAAAAAAAAGAGGATGTTTTTCTGCTCTGTTGAAATGCTGCCTGACTGAGCAATATGCAAGGAAGACACTATTCAGTTCTGTCTAATCTGCAATAGAAGAGGGGCTTATTTATGGAGAGGAACCTTCCCTCGTAATACTGCAAATCACAAGCAAGAGCTTGTCGCTGTGCCAAACTTTTTTCCCTAGGTTGCCTCTATCCAAGGCTCAGGGAAAGGTCATAAAGTTCAAATCCTTGTCCGAATCCTGTACCTCTTCTCTGAATCCTATCTTCTGAAACCTTCCCTCAGACTTGCTCCTGTCTCCTTCCTCTCTGGCAGCAAGCCTTTCTCATGGTGAGGCTTATGGTTCTCTTGGGTTGTTCGTACATCTTTCTGGCAGCAGCATCTGGGTGGCAAGAAGGAAGGGAGCCTTACTGGTTAACCTGGAAGTGTTCTGGGGCTTCCTGGGGAGGCACTGAATGTGTGGACTTCCATGGAAAGTCATGTTTTCCACTCTGCATCTATGAGTGTTTCTAAGGACTCTGGTGCAAAATCCCCTGGGGTGGAGGACTAAGTGGTGAGAACAACGGAGGACATGCCTGTACAGTCCAACTCACTCCTCTGTGAAGAGGAAGATGAAGCAAGCTGTAAAGAACTGCTTGCTCAAACATCTCTTATTTATTAGCCTTGTCAGCCCAGCCCTGCCAGGATAATTACTTCGGGCACAACAGCTATCCTGCACCCAGCTCCCAAGCTGGCACAGTCCGTGTCTGCTCAGGGATCCTTCAGCCCTGATCTGTTTCTAATCTAACCCCCAGAGCACAGGGACTGGAAAATAAAGTCCTTTGCCTACCAGCCATGTTGTGAGGCTCCCTGCTGTCTCACTACATGTTTCTGGGTGTCGTGGTTTAGCCCCACTCGGCAACTAAGCACCACGCAGCCGCTCGCTCACCCTCCCCCTCCCCGGTGGGATGGGGGAGAGAATCGGAAGGGCAAGAGTAAGAAAACCCACGGATTGAGATAAGAACAGTTTAATAATTGAAATAAAATAATAATAATAGTAATAATAATAATGATAATAATAATAATAATAATTGTAATGAAAAGGAGAACGAGAGAGACAAACAAAACCCAGGGAAAAGAAAACAAGTGATGCAACCGCTCACCACCCGCCGACCGACACCCAGCCAGTCCCCGAGCAGCGATCGCTGCCCCCCGGCTAACTCCCCTCGGTTTATATACTGAGCATGACGTCATATGGTATGGAATAGCCCTTTGGTCGATTTGGATCAACTATCTTGGGCTGTGCCCCCTCCCAACTTCTTGTGCACCTGGCAGAGCATGGGAAGCTGAAAAAGAAAGTCCTTGACTAGTCTAAGCATTACTTAGCAACAACTAAAACATCAGTGTGTTATCAGCATTCTTCTCATGCTAAATCCAAAACACAGCACTATGCTAGCTACTAGGAAGAAAAGTAACTCTAACTCAGCTGAAACCAGGACACTGGGACAGGTTAACATAAGAACATAAGAAAGGCCATACTAAATCAGACCAAAGGTGTGTACAGCCCAGTGTCCTGTTTCTGCCAGAAGCCAAAAGCAGAAGCCCACAAAAAGGTGAAAATGATACATCTACCAAGTGCTCTCTCCCATCCTCCAGCCATTAGTGGCACAGGACCTCCTGGACCAGGTGTGCTTTCCATAGACTTATTGATCTTCAGTGCATTTGTCTGCCATGAAATTGCACAGTCTCCCCAGGAAACCATGCGAACTTCTCAAATCTGCCACATCTTGCTCTAAAGCTCTTCATTTTGCTTGTTTTGAACCTACTTCCTGCTAGTTTCATTTGATGCCTCCAACATAATGCTGATGAGAAGGATCAATTTGTGTTCAGAAATCAATCTGTGCCCAGAAAGTGTATATGACAACAGGGTGACTGGCAAAGACAGAGCATTGCCAGTTGGAAATGATAGTTCAGACTGGCCATTGACTGACACAATAATTTTCCAAATAAGACAGCAGTTTGGTTTGGTGCAGTTTGGATGGCAGGATCAGTAGGAGAGCTCTGGTGGTTAATTCAGTCACAGTGCATTTAAGCCACGTAAGTGGAAAGAAAGAGCAGTATGAGCATGGTGAGACTGAGTGTGCTGGCAGGAGAGGGGAGGTTCTGTGGGGGAGAAGGAGAGAGGAGCAGGGTGGATTTCCTGGCAGAAGCTAACATGAAGGCACGAGTGCTCGACAGGAGCAGCTGAGGTGGCTCATTTTCTGGCCATAAGGAGCAGGGAGACCACCAAGCTGAGTGAGACTTTGGAGACTCTTGGTGAATGAGAAAAACAATGTTAGCAGCTTTCTTGAGAGCAAGAGGAGGTGCCAGCTCAGTCTGTGGTTTACAAGTGTTGGATCTTACCGCCTACATGGTGCCCTCTGCCTTGCTCTCTCCTGGCTCACATGAGCAGGGTCTGAACATCCTTGAGCCGGTGGACCCCCGTCCGGGCAGGTGACAATGGGGTCAGGAGACCAGTGAAGGTGACATGCAGCAGTGCTGATGTGGGAGCTTACATGTCCTGCCTCGGCACGGCCATTGCAGCCAGTGCTATGAAACCCAGCAGTTTCTTCTTGAATAAGAGGAGTTTTTATAATTAAGGCCTAGAATTACTGAAAAGAAAGGTGATGGGGGGCGGGGTGGGAAATAAGGGTGGCTTTCATACCTGCTGATATGTGGTGCATAGCCCTGCATTGTGGGACACCCTTGTGCTGCAGTCAGATGGATGGCACCCACCTCGGCGCGTTGTGGACCCAAAGGTCTGGGAGTCACTCAGAATAAATCACTGCCCTCTCTCCCCTTGCTCCATAGTTTTAAACTGTGTGAGGTGGGATGGGATGTCACTGTCATGAGTTTTCTTTACGGACCAGATCAGAACCTGCTGACATAAAGGCCAAGCAGATATTTTGGCTGCCCTTGAGGCTCATTCTGGTCAGCAGCTTGCCTCAGCAGCTGTGTCAGGGGCTCTTGGAGATGGCAGGTGGGAATGGGTGTTGACTGACATTGTGATCTTTCAGAAATGTTTAGAGAAAAAGCACCAAAATGCTGATAGCCCCCCCCTCAGTGCTGTACCATACCATCTGGAGAAGGAGTAGGTGTTGCAGCAACCCAGAAATACTCCTATTTCTGCCTGCTCCAGTTCTGCTGGCATTTGCATGGGCTGCAGGCTTGAGATAACTGAGAGGTGCACAGTTTCTTGACTTTAACCCAAAAGAATGGTGTCTTACAGTCATTTACCCTTTCTCAAAGTACTTCCTTAATTTTTTATCAAAACCCTTTTTCAGTTTTCTATTTTTTTTATTTTTCCAGATTACTTCTTAAACAAATGCTTTGATGCTCTTTTTAGTAGCATATATCCATGGTGTTGACCTATCACTACAATAATAACATAGTTTCTATACGGAAATAGTTTTGCCTGAAGCTTTCTGGCTAACAAAACAAGCAGAATAACTTTGTCGTCTCCACCCAGCGCATAGTAGACATACAACAGCGTTATGCAATCTGACATGGCTGGCAGCTCCACCAGCGAAGGCAAAAGCTAGCAAGATCCTTCTGTTGCTGGAGATTATAACACCGTAGGACGTAACAGGACCAACAACGTTGTGTAAAGACAGATTTCTGCTTAAACGAATTGTGGACATATTTCTCTGTTAAAGGCTATCTGGTATCTCTCACAAAAGCCCCTCATTTATACTTCATCTCAGACAGGCTCTCTCCCAAATGTCAGAGTTTGGCGTGATATCTGAAATGAAGAACACCCATCCCTGAAGACCAGTGGTTTTATAGGCTTGAATACATTCTAAAATATAACAAATTATCTTTCTTCTTAGGCTTAACAGCAGGCACAGTCTACCAAATCCTTTTAAGTAATCAGTTGTGCCTCAGAATCTGAGAAGCATTCAGGAAGCAAGTTTCTTGTTATTAACCCTTTGGATAAGCTCAGGTTTGCTTGCTGCCTCCCAAGGTGGCTTGTAGGAAATCAAACAACAGTATGAAAAGAATAAACACAGAACACACAAATCAGTATCGGCAGTATTGCTGTCGTTACCTTTGGTGAGAGCTCCACTGTATAGAATTATTAGACAACTCAAATTACTACTAAAGTATTTTAATACTATGCCTTTGCATCTGAAACTGATAAAAATCTTGAGTGGAGTGGTTCAAGAATGTATTCACACAAAGAAAATAATGGAAAATATATTTAGCATTCACATGAATAATGTAACTCCCTTCTTGGAAGGATTATGAAACTGTAATTTCTGCATTTCTTTGACTAAAATTTGGCTTTAGTAAAGCTAATGGCTAATCTCTGTCTTGGCCTTCTTCAGCAATGTAAAAAGAGATAACAATTCATATTTTTCTACATTACAAAAAAAAATTGAAAGCTATTTTGAGTGGACAAAAGGCTGGCAATATAGTGTCTAATTTAGCAAGTGATTAAAAATTAAAAAGTGCTGCTATAGATCACCAGAACAGTGAGGCATGTCATTAAAGGCGAGCATATAAGTAAACTGGCCTGCTCAATCAGGGCCTAAAAGAAATTTTAGTCATCTAGGACACAGAGAAGTTAATTATCCTACAAAGGGCAATTATCTTTCCTGTAGCGTTGGGGTAGATTATTAGTGTAATACACTGTAGCACATAAATGTCCCTGTTTATACTAGGTCTGAGGTAGGTGCTTAAGACTTTGTAGCCTTGTCTTATTCTAGCAAACAATCTCCATAAGAGTGTTTCTGATATCAGGAGCAGTGCCCACACCTGCCTCACCTAATATGCCAATGGAAATTTTCCTAAAATTTTATTTTCTCCTCTTAGCTATGCTTTGCTTTTTGTGTAACTCTAGCGGTAAATGTGATTATTGAATTATGTGAATTTGCTCAAACAGTGTACAAAACAAAGTGCTGGTATGTCCCATGATTAAATCTGTTGCTGGCCTGTTTGCCTCAGATTAGCTATTTGAAGTTTTCATTTCACCTGGTCCAAGTTATTGCTTTATCTTTGTCTTGTAGTGTCCCTAACCCATAGGCAACAAATCTGAGAGAAAAATATACCATTATCTTATGTTTCTACTGACTTGTGATAGCCAGCTGCGCTGAAAACACAATTCCTGGTTTAGCCTGTCTGCTAGGCACCTCTTCCTGTTCTTCAAAATATTCCAAAAATTCCAGAACATCACTCCTCGGTTCCTTTCTCCTTCTCTGCAGATGCTATGCATTTCATCCTTCCCCTTTTCTCAAAGTGCTGGTTACTACTCAAGTTGAAGTCCCACTTGCCACATCCTCAAGGTCTCTTTTCCTCCATCTTCCCATTGTTTCTTCTTCTTGCTCATTGGTGTGGGCTTGAGATTTCATGGGCATCTCTTCTTTCTTAGCTGCTGCCTGGAGCAGTCTTTACCTTTTTTGCATCCCCAATAGTCACAGCTAAGGAGATCAACTATTACTGCAGCCACATGCCTTTTGTTTTATGCTTTTTTTTTGGGTCTGTTCTTCTGTCATTTGCACTGTAAGCTCTGACAATGTCCACCATATTTTTTTTTTGTTGTGTGGAAGCTACCCAGTAATACTACAGATACTATCAGAAAAGCCACGTGTATAGTTTTTGTCTTTTCTCCTAGAACTATAATATTGATCTCATTTGAAACTTTTCTGTCTTCCCAGCCTCAGTTTAAAAAGAAATAGAGCCATTTTTAACTTCATTCTTTCCTTTCTTTTTCACATCTGAATCCTTTTGCTTCCTTTTGTAAAACATCTCCAAATCTTTGCTGTTTTAGAGCGTGGTTCCACAGTCATGAGTCTATTTATCCAGCCAACTCTTGCCAAGATTACCAAAGCCACTCATGTTCAACCAGTGGGCTCTTTCTTCCTTAATAATACAAGGTCTGAATTGCACAACAAGGGAAAGAGTACTGTTACCACTGGAGAGCACTCTCATACAGCTACAAATACTGATTTGTGTCCGTCAGCTCCCTACTTCAACATCCCCTTCTGTTCATTGTTTGCAACATCTGGCAGGTATTTTAAGTATTTGACCACCGCTGGTTTTTAGAAGAGCTGGAGGAAGTTTTTCTGATGTTCTTCAGAAGACTGGATCCTGTTACACTACCTTCCACGTTAACTGCCTTTATGTGCTTGTGGGACAATAGCACTAACCAAGTTTGCCACTGGAGGTGGTCTCAAAGCCCAGGGGAACCTTCAAAGCTTTGCTTCATACCCCCTTAACTCATACTCTGAAGGGACTTGTGCTCTGTGGGTTCTAAGAAGTCATTTTACCAACTGTAATCATTGCGAGCATCCATTTCCATCACTTTCTCCACCTGTTGATGTTCCTTAAGGAGAGGATCAGCTCTGTTGTTTAGTTAAGCAATCTACCAGCAATCAGTGACAGCTTTCCTGAAATTTACCCATTAATAGTTGGGTGGGTGATTCCAGGCTGGGGTTTCAGGGGTATTTATCATGCAATTGCAGCTGATAATGCTCTTGACTATCATGGGATTGTTGCAGTTGCAGGGCACCAGTAGGCAGCTATCTGCTCCCAAAAGCAGGGCACCAGTAGGCAGCTATATGCTCCCAAAGCTATCTCATCTCCAGGTGAACCAGTGCCAGTCCCAAAACAAGTGGCCCAGCCCCAACCGTCCTGGTGGCCTCCACTGATCTCGTTCTAGTTCACCATCTTTCTCATACCGGGGGGCCAAAATTGCACATAGCATTTCAGTTGTGGTCCAACAAGCACCAGGTAAAGGGGAGTAATCACTTCCACTGACAACCCTACTACGCTCCTGTTAGCACACCCCAGGATGTCGTTTGACTTCCTTGCTGCCAGTGTGCACTTCAGATTCATGCTTAGCCTGAAGTCTACCAGGGCTCCCTGGTCCTTTTCAACAGAGCTGCTCCCCAGGCAGTCAGTCCCCAGCCTCCTTTTCTGTCCTGCATATGTCTGTGGTGATCTGAAAGCTGATTTTAGTAACTGGCTTGAGCTGGTTTGGCTCGGCATTCTCTGGACTTGACGTAACATCCTGCAAAAATACCCCCAAAAAATTTCATCTACTCTAATGGGATATTTTGTACCATCAGTTGAAAACAGGAACCATCCGGGATTGGGACCAAGTCTTGTGAAGACATATTTCTAATGGCAGAACCCTTTATCACTCCAGACAGTTTCTGAAAATTATTGCAATCCAGCCTGAATATGAATCAGCGGTCATTAAATCTTACATTGTGAGTGCAAGAGGCCAGATGATACATTTTGCCAAGGTCTCTCCAGTACTTGCTGGAATGCAATGGCTCTTTAGGCTCTTTTGAGTGATGCATGTCACATACTGCACATAAAAAAATGTACAAGCACTCCACGTGATCATATCAAGCCTCTGAAGATTTCTTTGGCTCTTCAGTTGCTTAGCTCAGATCCATAAGTGGGACACAGCACTTCGTTCTTCAGCTTGCATGGAAATGCTGACTTGTTTAATTTAAGAATTATTGGTGGGATTTTCAGAAGGGCCTTAAGTGACTTATGAACATAAGCCCCATTGAAAGTCGAATCCTACTTTCCATAAATATCGACCATATTTCTTCTGGTAAAATGTTTCTGGCGCAAGGGCCTTCTGCCAAAAACAACCTGTCTCCATTTCTAGACAACTTCACCCTGCATTTTTGATATGTGCAATGTCCCTACGGAGCACAGCGTTGCAGGCCAGGAAATGAGCGTGGAACAAAAGGAGCATAGGAAGCTCTGCCGGCTGTGTATCCGACCTGGAAGACAAGACATCGTGTGGCTGCGGCCGGGCTGAGAGGGCTGCAGCCTCCCTGGGACTCCAGCCAGGAAATTGCACGTAGTCTGGAGCGAGAGCCCCCCATCATTTTTTTTTCACAGTGGCAGATGTCCCTCTCTAGCAACCTGTCATTCTAGGGAAAAATGACAGAGGTGACAAAAACTGTCAGTTGGGGATTATGGCTGTTTCTTCTAACTGGTTTCCATTGTCTGTTGCTAACCAGAAAATAGGTTAGCTGCTGGGGCACAGGCTGTGGGCAGTAAGAGACTGGGGACAATGAAGCCCCCAGCCGGAAAACACAAGAGGAAAGAGGAAGTCCTATGTCCCTCTTCCTTTCCTCTTGCCCCTGCCAGTTCACTCTAACAGCTAATTCTTCCCCTTCCACACATGGCTTATTAACCATTTCACTGACCACTGTACCAGGACATGTCCAGAGTGATTTGAATACCCAGACCAAATACCTGATCAATTCAGGTTCTTTTACACAAACAGAAATTCAGGACAAGCAGGATAAGATGAGATTTCTAAAGGGAAGATGTTACTGCATCATCAGCTGGAAAAGCAAGTATTTGCCAGTGTTCTTCTGTGTTCAGGATCTCATCAGCATGGGGATTTCAGCATGGTCATCATTGGGTGCCCAAGCCTTGGGCAGGGAGGTATTTGTGTTGCAGTACCACCATCTTTAAAACAGGTGGGTATCACTTCTGAAGCACCTTTAATGATACCTCAGGTTGGATTCCTCCAATATTGAGAGACTCCAAATGGCTGCTTGCTTTAAAAAAATATAGGTCCACACCCTGAAATGTATGTATAGTGGTAGCAAGGCTTTTGACATACAACTAATAGCAAATAAAACAAATAGCAAAAATGCTGTCACTGTGGGTAGACATAATGTTCAGCCAGATACTGGCTAAAAAGGGGTCAGCTTTTGGGGACAGTGTGGGCTATCTAGGGCTGTGTAGATCTCAGCTTGGCCACAAGCTCTGGTCTTCTCATCATCCATGTTGAGGTCCTGGCTGGAGGATGCCACAGCTCCCTCTGGCCTGGTCATCCAAGTCCCCTTACAGCAGAAATAAGGGTGCAGGACTGAGGAATGGAAGAAAATATGAGCCCCCAATCATTACCTGAAGACTGAGTCTGGGTGTCCCAGCCGAGAAGCTTACATGTGCCTCTCGTCCTATGGAGTAGATTGACCCTATGGGATCTGTTCGACCTTGTTAGATGGAACAGGCCATCCAATGGACTAGCAAATATTGCTGAATGACTAATTTCTGGTAAGTATAGGCTCATTCGATATGGAAGAAGGAAAGGAAGACTTAAGAGAGAAATAGTGGAGAAAAAAGAAATACATATTTCTTCAGTTTCTATTTTTTTTCGGAGGAGCAGACCACTATATTTCTGTTGTACTTTCTTAACAGATACCAGGAGATTTTTTAAAGGTTATTTTTGGAGCCACTATATCTCATTCTTTCCTGGAGCCCTGGCCAGGTCAATGACACTAAGGAATGACTATTTCTACCAGACGAGCTCTGCTTCTCAACCTCTGTGTCCCGTGGAGCAGGCATTATTGCTTGAAGGAAATCTAGCAGGGTTTGTTTTGGGGTTCAACTTGTTTCCTTGGTTCCCCTTGGAAGGTGACCATGGCAATTAACAATATTAATTGAGCTGCACAGAAACTCAGCCAGAAACTCAGGCTCCCCTTCAGGGAGCAGCCACAGAGACCTGGATGCCAGCTGAGGTCTGTGAGGGTGGTAGCAGCAGGCTGCTAAATTCAAGGGCTGGGGCCGTCGCTGTGCTGGGGACACAAGCCGTACCGTTGGCTTATAGCTTGTAACAGTGGTGTGGCACAGCATCTTCACACGTGTGTTCTTCCACACCCGGCCTGGAAGCTCATGCACTCACATGTACCGCTGCAAGACTGGGTCTGTGCCGATCCCCAGCCTGAGCTGTGTCGAATGTAAGAGAGACGCATGCTTGCACAAGCAATGCTGCAGTCCCAGCCTTGCTGGCTAAAGCACCTCTCCAGCCTCTTGTGCAGCCACTGACACTGGGGAGTGCACGAGGGTCCAAGATCTCACCTTTTTTCATCTCAGACAGCTTTGGTCTTAAACCCGTAACCTGAGGGAGGAATACTCAAGCTGTTCCCTCTTGTGCTCTATATTTTTAATGCATAGCATGAGATTTCAGTAAGCCATTATTTTCCTTTTCCCCTCCTGCATGATTAGTTTTGCGAAAGAGTCTGCCTATGACAGAAATAGCGATAAACACACGCAGCTCCTCACCCGCTTTCTGAATGTGCGTTTTGGGGCCAGCCCGTAAACCATTTCATCATGCTGATGAAGAGTCACACAAGCAGCTTCCATCATCCTTGGTGGGAACGAAGCCCCTGCCTCTGCTGCAGTGCTCACAGGCTGCTCCTTGATGGAAGCCGGAGGCGCACAGGTGACATCGCCTGACTGGCAGCTGCAGAAACAGATGCTCGGCTTTATGCACTCAAGGGATGCCCGTTTCCATGCCGTTACGAATAGCTCACTGTTAGTGGCTGGTGGGATGGGGACGCCATAAGTACAACGGCCAGTCGCCATCAGCACCTGACTTTATTTTACTTTTCTGTAACTGCAGCCTTAAAAACTCTGGAAAAGGCTTTTCACACTAAAGGAATTATGTTTTAGGCTAGATCCACAGTCATGAAGTAGCCTACTGGTTGTCCCTGTTCACAGAGTATCATATTGTGTTTATAGCTGGCAGTGAACACTTGCTATAATCGTTGAGTATGTGTAAATGTTTTAGACATAAGCAAATGCCATAGGTGGCTGAATTTTAGCAAACACCAAAACACACGTGTCTTCAAGGCATTCAACGTACTTAATGATGGTGACTAGTTAACAACAGTAGCTGGAGAGATAAAAACAGCACTAACAACTTAAGTAAAGCAAGTGAAGTCACAAAAGGTGATTCTCAATGTTTTTTTCAAGTTGCATTTCATGCCTCTTGGATATAAATATCCTGATCCATATGCTGTTTTGCTAAATGGTGCACAGAAAAAGGAACCATGCATCTTCTTTCTTCGTTGCATGCTTTGCACATGGTGACTTCCACTTCCACCTCAGCCTGATTGGTTCGGAGAGGAGTCACACACACAGCCCTTCCAAATTTCCGTGAGGGAAGGACAGCTTTTGGGCTGACACAGCCTCCAGTCGCAAGGTGCCACCTCACCTGAGGCACTAGTGACCCTCACTTGTCCCAGACCTGGGTCTTGCAGAAGAAGGAGCAGCTCTGCCACGTCCAAGCCACTACAGGTGGTATGAACCTGTACGTGCAGTTGTTCTCCTGATGTCACCATGCTTTAATATAGAAACAACTTAGCTGACAGCCCTGCCTTACACATTCATCAGCCAACCCTGAACATTCTCCAGGTATTATGGATACCCTGCTACGAAAATCTGAGCATTGCAGAGCATCTAAACCGCCTTTTTTGTTCTGGCTTCTCTCTGTTTTATATTTGTCAGTGCTACACATTATAGGGCAGGATGAGGAGTCTCTGTGGAGTTTTTATTACAACACAAGAACAGTGGTTTTCTTATTTCTAGTCCAGTCTTTGAGGAAAGATACCCTGCAATGGAATATACCCTGATCCATCTGTGATGAATGATGTGGATCTCTTTATACAGATGTTTATACAGTGTTAGCTAATTGTAATTACTTATCGTATTTTGAAGCAGCTGCAGCATGGCAAAGGTCTGCTAAATGATTACTGTTCTTCAGAGATGTTGTGAACGTTGGTTTCTAAAGGATAGGTGAGACCCAGCATGAATCTACACCAAAGAGATTGTCCTGCAAAAAGAGAAAGATGAAACTGAGTTTACTCTTAGCAGCCCCATTCCAGCCTCCACTACCCCCGCAGACATAGATGCCCTTAGCATGACATGGTGGGAGAGGAATTTCAGCATTAAACATGGCACAGATGGGCCAGAGAAGGGCCATTTTGCACATCCTCTTCACCTCCAGTCCCCTGCCTCATCCAGCTCCCTCCTGACTCTAGCAAATGTTATTTTCTTTAGCTTCATTGTGTGGGTGCTGACAAAATGCAGACCTACAGCAATGTTTTTTCCACTTGGGGAAATAGGGAAGCCTGAATTAAGCCTTCCCTATTGATATTTGTACTGTGCTGTGTTTGGTTTTTTTTTATTTTCATGTAACTTAAAGCTCTGCTAATTCAATCACATTTACTTCTGCTCACCCACAAGCAGTTCACCATTATCAGCTTCTTGCTTGCTTACCGTCTCTGTGTCACCGTCAGGTGTGTGAAGCTTGTTCTTTGCTTCCTCCACATTAAAAGCACTTTGGAGGGTTTGCTTTTGCTGTTCAGATTCTTACATCTTCATCTAGCAGCTGCTGCTGTGCTGCTTCAATATAGGCAAAGATTTCCTTGATTATTTTAGTTTATTTTAAATTTCATCTGATAATTCAGTCCACTTTTCCAACTTATCATCATCTGGATCAGGCTAGAAACTGTACCTTCATTTTCCTAGAATCAGAAGGACGTGAGAACAGCGGTAGTTTGGCTAGATGAAAGGTCCATGTAGCCCCATGTCCCATATGCATTGATCAGTGACTGATGGCTTTTGCCAGCTGCAGTGTTCTGGAGCTCACGGTCCTCCTCAGCGAGCTGGTACTTTCATATTTAATACTTGATCATTTTGTTGCATGAATTTTCCTAATGATTTTTTTAACCCGTGCAGCCTTTTAGCTTCCACTCCATCCTGTGGTAAGGAGTCACACAGCATAGCCACATTTTGGGTGGAGAAGTACTATCTTTCATTTGTGTAGAACTTGTTAGCATGTTGTTCCTTCACTGAGATACTGTTAGTGCTGTGCTATATCGCTTGTGCCACTATAAGCTAAGACAAGAAAAAAAAACAAACTCCGCACTTCTTATTGTTTTGGAACAAAACATGTCAGTTTTGTAAGTAAAAATAAAGTGGCCCGTAATGAATATGATGTCAAGCATAAATCGCAAATCAGAGCTGACAATTAAATGTCTGAAAATCTGATGTTGCGATTTTTCCCTTTTCTTTAAGACCTTTGAACAAATCATTGGGGGCTGGCAACATCTGAAAGTGCTTAGGTGAAAGTGGCATGAAGAGGTGTGATCAAAGCCATTTTCATAGCAGACATAAAAATCATAGCATATCTGATTTAAAACAAGGTAAGCAAAACCTAACCTGCCTGCTGGAGAAGATTCCATTGAAACTAGTTTTAGCTATCATGAGGCTCAAGTAGCATGCTTGGGACACTGGAGATTTGGATCTAAAGCAAACCCTCACCAACAGGCATTTAAATACGCTAGAGACTTTGAGTCTTGCAATGTTATGATGTTATGTATATGAAGAAAACTCACTTTAAATTATGCAGTCTGATGTTAGGGTGAAGTTAAATTGCATAAAAAATAATAATTTTCATTATCAGTTAAAAATCACCCCGCATTTTAAAAAGATGTTCATAGGCATCTAGTAATGTAGGTTAAAAGAGAAGAAAAAAAAGAAAAACTTTTTAGCAAGGTACAAAATAATGTGTTTAGCTTCAGGCATTCTTTAAACTGCCTCTTTTCTAGGAAGGGAACACAGATGTGTGAGATTCCTGATTTAGTTCCAAGCCAATAGTCTTAATTAACTTCAAATTGTTTAAATATATAACATCTCAGCGCAGGGAAGTAGCATCACGGGGGTGCTCTGTGCCGCACTCAGGTGTCCGTTGTTCCCAAGGTCCACCTGCAGCACCCCAAACTACTGCAAGGGGCCAACGTGTGGCCCTGGTTTGGCACATTACTTCAGTGTGTGTCTGTTCTTTGGCCACGTAAATAAGGCCAGAAGGGTGTTTATACTGAGAAGGATGCTTGGGATAGGGAACAGGGATATTGGTTAAAGCTAGAAGAGCACATTTGGCCACTGCTTTCAAATGACACTGCGAATGTCTGGGCAAAGGAAACCAGTACTCATGAAAGACATGGGAGCTCTGGAAGATGGAAACTGGTCCTAAACTGTAGGACTCGAGGATAAACAGTGGGCAAGGAGCAGGTAGGGGAGACTGGGTTTGGTTGGGCCAAGGGATGGAGTCTAGTAGTAGACAAAAAGAAAACAGAAAAAAGTATTTTCAAGAGGTTTAAATTCACTATACATGGTCTGTTCCTCCAGTAGAAAAGTTTTTGGTTCACAAATCAAAAAAGGAGTTAAAAATGCCTACCCGTGGCCTCAGCTAAGGCTGTCTCCCTCAGCTCCCAGCGTGCGGGCAACCAACGTCATTTGTTTGTGCTGATTGTGCACTGCACCGATCCCGTGGGTAGCGGCACCAAAAACAGGTCTGGGGGAAATTAATAATTCTGTCTGCAGTGGTGGGTTTGAACAGCATGCAGCAAACAGAGCCTAGAGCTGCCAGCTGAACACCCCGGGTAAAGGAAAATATGAAGCTACTGCTCATTGTATGGTCGATGTCCTCCTTACACACCCGCTCAGGTTGTGGTCCTGAGGAAACTTGCGTGCGTGAGGACATAAGTGAGAGATCTTTACCCTACACACAGGCAGTTGCAAAGAAATCTGATTTATTGAATTTGAAACTTTAATATAATTCTTTTGCAATCCACACATTTGTATACACACACATGCATATATGTACACACACATATACACGTGTTTTTTGTACCTGATTTTTCTCCTGTATTGCACTGGTAAGATAACTGTAACTGGTAAGATAACTGCACTGGTAGGATAACTGTAACTCCAATAACTTCAGGAGAGTTGCTCAGAGCTAAAAGTACTGTAATGAGTAGATAATCAAGTCTACAGTGTCACCCCGCCAGTCTCTGGGCTACGTGCAAGGTAGTGTCCCGAGGACATATCTATACTGAATGCCACTCTGTGAGGAGATCCCCAAGCAAGTAGCTAGAGAGCAAGCTCTGGATGGCTGTGTCAGTGCAGTATGATGCTATTAATTAGTCCTGAGTTAATTAGCCCTTGTGAGAGGCAGTGCTAATCTGGTTGTATTGCTTTGGGGACCCTACATAGTGTCTCTGCATGGGATTGTGCTGTGTCATACCTTGAGGATGTACCATCCCCTTCCGAGGCAAAGCGAGATCTGCCACACTGTGCTCCCCTATGTCACACAGGTAGGCCATTGGATTTTGGTGGGAAGGATGGTCTGTGTTGCTCAGTAGTGACCTCTTTCATTTATTGAGGAGCAGTGAGGAAGACCACAGGGGTGAAAGGAAAAGGCCATGGCAGAGGTCTGTAGAGTGGGCCTGAGTCACAGGGAGAAGGTGAACATGGGATTAAATGAAAGAGGCTCAAAACGAAGAAGACGAAGTATTTCATCATGCAATGTGTAGTTAAGAAATGAAACTCCCTGTGCCAGCGTTTTGGGCGTGTTGGACATTTATACAGGCTCAAAAAGCTAATTAGACAAAAAAAGAAAAAAGCCACCCAAAGCTGTCAGGTGGCAAGACTCACTTTTGGCTAAGGAAGTCCTGAGGCAGCAGTCACTTGAGACCAGGAAACTGTATCAAAGAAAAGTCACTACACCTTTGCCCTAGTCTTACACTTTTTCCCAGTCATCTGCTGGTGGCCAGTGCTGCTGCCGGGCCACTGGCTCAGGTGAATCTTTGGTCTGTCCCAGTAGAGCTCTTCCCAGGTGTCACCATGTCGTAATTTTATTGCATCTCATGGGTGTTCTCCAAACTCAAAGGAGCCTCTTCTGGTTAACTTAAACCAAAGTGCCTTCATTAGAAGTGGTCAGTTAGTCCTTGAAAGAGGCAGTCACCGAGACTGGGACAACAGAACAAACAATACTGCAAAATCGTGTGATTATTTCATGCAGGGGTTGTCCTATAGTGCAGAAGAAATGCATGCCACCAACTCATGGCTTACACTGAGAACAATGAATAACATAACCCAAGAATACATTTCTTGGGTAAAGGTTTAGGCCAACTCAGACCAAATTAGGTAACAGTAGAAATACAGTACCAATGCCAAGACACTCGGTATCTCATACTGAGAAAAATGAGATACAATTCAAGCATGTGTTGCCACAGATAGATTAGCACAAGTATTTTTGATCTTTAACAAAAGCTCTTGCTTAGTAACATCAAATACTACAGAAGTATCAAGTAGCATCTAAAAGGAAATGAAACCTTGGTTAGAGTAAACAAATGAAGTAAGCAAAGAGTCGTGGTGCTGTATGCTGAGCAGACTGATTGATATTTGTCAGGCTTCCAAAGCTGCGCTCCATCCCTACATTCAAGGCAAGCAACGAGAAAAGGGAATCCAGAAAAGGATGATAATTAGCTGTTGCTCCCTCAGAAAAGGCTTGAAGGTTTTCAAATTGGCTCCTGCCTTTCTAAGCCTGACAGGAGTCAGCCCAGAGAAACTGTGTGTATTAAATAAGCATGGGTAATATAACAACACCGTTCATATGTTCAGGCACTCTTTGAACAACCGAGTGAGACAGGAACCTAATGAACAAACAGTTGAACGTAACCTCTGGATAAGCCTTTAATCTTCTCCTCTGTTCCCCTTGAAAATCTGAGGAGGGAAACACTAGAAGACAACAGATTGAAAAAGCCCGACCAAGGGAAGTAGTGGCGGCAGCTACGCATGGGTGTTTCTTTTGTTTGCAAATTTTAGCAATTAAGAAAGTGTTGAAAGATTCTGAAAACCTGTTATCATTGAGAGAAGAGAGACTCTTAGGGTTTAGAAGTCAGACGATCTGTACATAGGGTAAAAGACTGATTGGCTTTAGTTGATGATAAGTCAAAAGTCAGTTCAGACTTCCTCCCTCAAATAACATTGAAAACATAAGCTGTCAAATCTGAAAATGGGCAGTCATTCTTCTTCTGATGCCACAGCCTGTGAATACCAAAGCAACACATACCGTAATAACAAGGCACTGTTGAGAGGAGCTCTAAAACCCCACCTGATCCTCCATATGTTCTAAGAGAAGTAAGAGTTTCTGAAGGAGACAGACTCCGCAGTGAGTAGAAAATGCCTGAAAGACTCTGGAGATGGCTTTGTGGGTAGATATTACTATAACAAGGAAAGCAGAAGTCAAAAAAGTCAGATATTGATTGGAAAAGCTGTGAATAAGGTTGAAAGATTTACAAATAACCCATCAGAAGCTATCATCTAATAAAACCCATGATCTTTTATTTTATGCCAGAAAATTAATTATATTGAATTAAGCTGAAAGAACAAAGGTAGTTGGAAATAGAATATGTTGAAGGATGAATGGATCAACATGAATCTTAAATTCATCAGGAATGATGACCTAGACACCAAATCAAATGCAGGTTCACAAATGTAATTAAGAAAATCAAAATAGTCCTGCATCAATCATTAAACAATTAGAGCATGGGGAGTAATGAGAGGAAAGAAAGGATGGCAGTCAAGAAAAAAGGAAACATCTAACCGCTGTTTTCTGCAAAAAAGTCTGAATGACTCTGAAAGGTGAGCATTTCCCTGAATTAAAAATATCTCAGTATGTCTTTTGGCTTCCAGATGCTGTCAATCTCTGTCTTATTTGCTGCAAAGACAGTTTTGTTTCCACTTACCCTCTGCCTGTTATTTGAGCAGAAGGACATAATTCACCTTGTGGAGGTGTTGCTATACCATGTGTCTACATGATTTGATCTTGCTGAAGTGGCCGGGCCATCAAACTGGCATAATTTTGTTACTGAACTTTTAGCCACTTTTCTAAACAAGTGTATCATTGGTCCCATAAACAAGGATGAAGGTTGCATGAGATCAAGCATCTAGAGGGGACACAAAAATTAAACAAACAACCCAACAAGAAAGAAATCTTTAGATTAGAGAGATCCACTAATCTAATTGGATCCACTAATCCACATCCATCTAATTGGATGCAGCCAACACAGTAGCCTGTATGGCCATAAGATTTTTAATTGTGAGCATCTTGGATCTGCTTTACATTTTAAATCTTAAAGCAAGCACTCTACATTGCTCCCTGTGGTCCATGCAAAGGTAATGGTTCAGTACAAGGCTCAGTGGGAACCTGTGCCACTGGCAAAGTTAACAGCACCATTTCTACAGCAGATTCTTCTCCAACAGCTCAGTGATTCTGGTCTGTTCTGCTTTGGACATCCAGTAAGATCACCGCCTAAGCAAGTACGACATCTACAGCAGAAAGAGCCATGAATGTGCTTTGTTTTCTACCATCCCACAGAAGTTTGCTGTTGAAAACATATGCTTAGAAGGTAATGAATGAGAGAAGCATCACAAACCACCCTGAACCATCTTGCACCCACTTAAAATCTAGCGGCGTGCTCAAAAGAAAAATAATGGCATAGATGAAATGCATTTTCATGCAGAACAGCAGAATTCTGTCTTCTCTTTGTCCAACATGTAGAATGTTCCCATTGATGTCTAGGACCAGATGCACCAGAAAAAACATTTTAGTCTTGGAGATTTTATTCCAAAACATAACTAAGGATTGGGATATTACTCGTACAGATGATTGCTTACTACAAAAGCCAGCTGTTTAATACTTCAAAATAAATAAAGATTGAAATATCTCAATGTATTTAATTTTACCCTTTACTAAACTGCATTTGTGTGCTTAACGTTAACCTTCCCATTCAAATGTCATTAGCTGCTAATTAAGATGTTGATATGCTGATTGTATATCTTGCGGTAGAGATGATTTGCAGGCACTTACTAGGTATTTATCAAACTCCAGCACACATATTGGTTTAGCATAAGTGTGGCACATTTAATTTACTGAACACTGTCCCAGTTCTCCGCTCTTTTTTTTTCTAATAAATAATGAGCAAAAGAAGTAAAAAACATGGCAAGTTGTCAGGAATGATCTCAGAAAAGAAGAGTAAAGAAAGTGACCTAGGCACTCTTGTGCAAACAGTTCCTACCTCTGATTTCAATAAACCTTATTTAGAAATCTCTAAAAAGATCCCAGCATATTAATAACAAAATGAATAAGCCCTTTGAATTTGTTTGCAACTTACATTGTCCCATAGTCAGGAACAGAAGGCTTTTTCGTATTAAAGGTTTGTTTCAAGCAACTTCCTTGTTACTAACAAGAAGAGTTTAAATCAAAGAAAGGCAGTGATGATTCTGCTAGTGCAAAAGCAGTTCTGCAACACAGGGTACATTTTCACAGGACTTTTTAATATAATTTATGAATATTTGCTCGCAACATAATTGTCTTTTCTGCTGACATTTTCAAAGCAACACTGTGATTTGTTGGGTCTCCTGAGAGTCCGAGTACAAAACTGATAATTATATTAAATATACATAGACAATAAAGAGTGTGTTTACATAACTATGCCCATAAATATCTGATTGAACAGTCATTGTTCTCAAAACCCTTTTAAGCAGCTCTCAGAGGGATCCAATTCTAATGACATGATGGTTTAAAAGATGTTGCTCAGTCTTGTTCCATATTTAATTAACTTTCCTTTTTTAAACTTGTGATGGTGGAGACAATAACAAATAGCTCTGAAAAGAGAGCGAGCTTTGAAACACGAGTGAGACCTTGTCAGGCTTTTGTGTGACACACAGAAGAAGATCCACACACAAGAGTTGGTAGCCAGGGACTGCCCAGCTCCTGGGGGAGTGCATTGCTGTAGCATTCACATTTGACTACTACTACTACTAACAGCAACAACAATAATAATAGTAATTAAAGAAATCTTCTGGATACAAATAAGGGAAGCAACATGGGGAGGGAAAACGGATGTATTAAATGGAATTGGTAAAATAGGCCTAAACTTGTTTATTTTTGTGCTGCTACAGAGTAGTGAAGCAAATACTTTAAAGAGAATGGCACATTGCCCACTAAGATGTAAAGGGCGTGTGAACATTAATTGAGCATCAGTGTATGACTGAACACATTAGACAGGAATCAAGGTAACATTTCTGAATTCATGGACGGTCTTATTCTACGGAGTCCTTCACATTGCCTCATCCTAGACAGGGCTGCAACGGCAGCACGATATTCTGTTTTCACACTGAGCTATTTTTAATTGTCGCCAATTATAATTCATTTACTTTTATGTGTCCTGGTTGTCACAATATTAACATTTGTAAGTCTTTCCCTTTGCAGGCTGTGAGAATCTGTTGTGACATCTCAATAAAGTGGGATTCAATCAAGGTGTGAATGAATTGTTAATCTTGTTATAAATAGAAGGTGCCATATGTTGGCAAGGAAGGGACGTCTCTCTTTTTGTTGTTGAGGACAGTGGTAATGAAACAAAGTGAGTGGTCATGCCAGAATTACTAATAAAAGCCCAGTCACTGAGACATGGAGAGGACTCAGCTTTCCACGTGCTATCGAGAAGGAAGTGATAGCTGTTAACATGTCCTAGGCAGAGACTTTGAACTATTCTTTTGGGGGTTTGCAGAGTGACTCTTAAATCAGGGAAAGCAATGAGAGCACTGGACTAGGCGTGAACCAAAGAAAGCCAACTGTATCTTGGGCTGCATCAAAAGAAGCGTGGCCAGCAGGTCGAGGGAGGTGATTCTGCCCCTCTGCTCCACTCTGGTGAGACCCCACCTGGAGTACTGCGTCCAGCTCTGGGGTCCTCAGCACAGGAAGGACATGGACCTGTTGGAGCGGGTCCAGAGGAGGGACACAAAAATGATCAGAGGGATGGAACGCCTCTCCTGTCAGGAAAAGCTGAGAGAGTTGGGGCTGTTCGGCCTGGAGGAGAGAAGGCTCTGGGGAGACTTTACTGTGGCCTTTCAGTACTTAAAGGGGGCTTATAAGAAAGGTGGGGACAGACTTTTTAGCAGGGCCTGTTGCAATAGGACAAGGTTTAGAGTAGATATAAGGAAGAAATTTTTTATGATGAGGGTGGTGAAACACTGGAACAGGTTGCCCAGAGAGGTGGTAGATGCCCTATCCCTGGAAACATTCAAGGTCAGGTTGGATGGGGCTCTGAGCAACCTGATCTGGTTGCAGATGTCCCCGCTCACTGCACGGGGGGTTGCACTAGATGACCTCTAAAGGTCCCTTCCAACCCAAAGCATCTATGATTCTATGATTCTAAGTTCTGATAACCTCCTTGTGACCTGAACCACCTAAAATGGGTTGGAAAGTCTAACTCAGGCAACCAGCTATGAAAATGTACATGATGGTAAAAACTCCTATTTTGGGTAGCTGAATTTCATAAAGGCCTAATACACATTTATGCCCAGATCATCTTTTGTTCAGATAAAGAATCAATGCATTTTCTCATAAATCCTGGGCTCAGATATTATCTGGGTAGATTGCTTCACTTCTGCAGTATAAATTCCATATACCTGCTTTAGGCCTGTGACGTTTCCTAAACACAGCTCTGGCAAACAAGCAGAAGGACTAATCGTTTTATTAAACTATCACTTACAGTAAAGCTCATGTCCACTTGAAATCTTGGGAATAAAGCCAGTCTCAGAGGTAAATGGATACCTTGTCCATCAATCTATCCACACGACCTTTGAACAGATTTATCCTTTCACATTAGGTTAAGGGTATGAGGAGGGGCTTCTCTTAGCTTTTGCTGACCCAGGACAGAGAAAGGCATGCCATAGCTGAAATGCACACACGCACACAGAGAGACATGTCTCTTCTTCCAACAGGCAAGATGATCTGCCTCTCCTGTTGATTTTTCGAAACACTGTGGTAATTCCCCAAGGAATACTCAGTTCTCATTGGGAAGTTCGGATGTCTTCCATAATCTGTTTAAACAGCTTTTTAGGTATCACTGAGAAACCTGTTACTTTAGAAAAGGTAAGAGGATTCCAGCACTTGATACTAGCAGCCAGCTCTCAGAAGCCATCTGGGGCTGCCTGCGGCCTTAAGACCCCTCTATTCCCCCGCACCGACCCAAAGGGACAATCGATGTGTAAAGTCTTCATCACATTTGCTGTTGCTGTTTACTGTTCCTTTATTTACATATCTAGAAATTCAACATCTTTGCATGTTTTGCAAGCTGTCATGACATAAGACGCTAGTAATATGCTATGTTTTGCTTGCTAACATATTTTTGACATATTTTAGCTTTTGATTATAAGATTGCATCTTTCCCAGCTACCATCTGTCTCAACTCAGTGGCACTCTGGCATTTACAAAAACAGTAGGGTGTAATATTTCTTATATACTTGAACTCTACTAGAAACATGTTATTTTCACTCTTAACCAATATGTCACACTTTCACACATGAAGGCTGAAATGTCTTATATCCTTTAAGGTATCTGTCAAAAATAAAGAACATATCATCACATTCAATTTGGCTGAGATGAGTAATATATTAATGAGACTAAGAATGGGAACAGTTTCTGACATAAATAGAACTGGCATTTTGCAAGCCTTGTGTACTTGTGCCTGTATTTATCCTTTTGTCAGCACAAATAAGATATTCATACAAAACCCAGGAATTTCTTTTTTGCATTTGGCAAAATATGCACAATA
Organism: Balaeniceps rex; assembly: GCA_013401315.1. Classification (NCBI taxonomy): domain Eukaryota; kingdom Metazoa; phylum Chordata; class Aves; order Pelecaniformes; family Balaenicipitidae; genus Balaeniceps; species Balaeniceps rex. The sequence continues at coordinate 29,207 of VYZW01003005.1, read as the reverse complement.
TTCTCAAAGCTGGAGTTTTAAAAATGACACATTTTTTCTTGGAGTATCTGGTAACCAGAGACTTTCAGACTTTACTTCTTTCCTCTCCATCCTCCATCTGTGGAGAGTCAAAATGTGACATTCAGCAAACTGGAAATCACACTTTATATCTACCCTGACAGCAATAGGCAAGCAGCTCCAGCCATTTGGACTGTTGTGATGTGCAGCTCTTTAACTGCAGTATTTCAGCAACACTGGTTTCCGTGGGATGAATCCAGTAATTCAAGCAATAGGGTAAGATACTAAAATAGCTGGAGAATGGTTTTTTGGTCTTCTTTTGTAGGTGAGCTGGAGTAGTGGGGGATGCTGCTATTAGCAGCAAGGAGAGCTTTTATCCCCTTCTTTCTTCTTCTCGAAATTGCAGGCAGTCAGGAGCCAAAAGCTGTGAGGTCTTGTGACAGCTCCCCCGGGGCCACAGTGCTCGTGAGCATCACCCCGTAGTGTGCACCACCTCCAATTCTGCTACCCATGTCAGAAGAGAGGGTGAGGGATGTGAGGTTAACAGTGCTACTGGCAGAGCTGCGGTGCTCCCGGTTGTCCGTACTAGACCCAACTCACTAAATAATATCACATTGAAATACACCGATAATTATACACAGAAGATGTACGGTGAATCCTCTGGCAACCAACATGTCAAGTGTACAGGTATGAAATTGTTGAGGCTGCAAAATAAAACAAACTAACAAACAAAACCAGAAAACAGTGAATATTACCCTCAAGCACACATTGCTTTGCAGTGGGCCAGCAGATCTGTTTCTACAATTACATTTAGTTAAATGCCCTGCTCTGAGAAAAGTGACCTTCTCCACTGAGCAGGGTATAGGTCCTGAGACAATGGGATTCCAGATCTTGGTGGTCCCTTTAAGTATTACAGGAGCTGTAATAATAATGCTACTTTCAAAGGAAAAAGACAAGACACAAGCACGCTCACACATAATGGTAAACTGAATTTATTTCCTTTTGGAAAACAATTCCAGTAATCTCCAGGTTCAGACCGCAGAGTAAACATTAATAACAGTAACATACAGGTTAGTTCAACTGATTCAAGAATTTGGCCGTGTGAAATCATTAAGGAAAGTCTTGAACACTCAAAGCTTCAAATGGTATCCAGAAAAAAAAATTTCTTTGACAATCTACATAACAACTATTGCATATATGGTAATGCTATCTGTCATATCGCAAGGCTTACAAATATATATATGGGCCTTATTCAACTGTGGGTTCCTGCTCTGTGAGAAAGAGTCTCTTCGTATTTTTTGCAAGAATCTTCAGCAATAAAAAAGAGTCTTGGATTCATCCGTTTGTATAGCAAAAGAGAGATTTCTAGACTGAAGTTTAAATGAAAGGAAGGCCAAACAGAGCTGTAACGGAACATAGCTATTACCTTCTCCCTCCTCCTTGAAAATGACACTTTTTCTTAAGCTATTTTTTCCCCCTCACACAGTATTATTATTATTATTTGTATCTTTCTTGAATAGGGCCCAAGTCCACTTGTCTTTATAAGACCATTTTAGTATCAGACAACATAATACATGTGCAACACTTTATATACAGGAAGTCTATCCGGTGCTCAAAAGTTCAAACACATGAACATCCAACAGTTTCGATAATACAAGTTTTATGGTACAATACAATGTTTCTGAATAATATACATTAACAACGAAAGTTTCGTGCAAAGAGTAAAACGTGTTCCCTTTTTGTGCCACAAAGAATCCTCTGGAAGAGACGGGCCTTGCACTAACTGCTGTGCTGGGTCATCGTATGATTCTGTAACAAAAATAAAAGAAACAGCTTAGTCACAGGACAGGCATTTCTGTGCAAAAGAAAGATGCAAGAACAATTCTCTCAGCATAGCTTGCAAAATGATGGACTGGAAAGAGAATATGTTTGACCCCTTCCTGTTTTAAAGCAGCCAGAAGAAGCGTCATTATCAAAGAGAGGAGTTTTCCCCAGCTGTTTCACACTGGTGTTCTTTCCATGTGCCACAAGAAGGGCAGTGCGCTCTCTCTAGGTAGGTTTGGGCTGACCTGCCCCAGTGAAACTGCATACCAGGTCAGCGGTTCTGGTGTCTGTTTACATACGGCTCATGGTTTATGCATTATGCAAATGAAAGTGCATTTATTTGTCATAAAAGACCTTGCTGCCTACAAACCAAAAATATGCTAATTGGACTCTGCTTCCTAGACTGTGGCACCACTTCAAATGTTTTATTGCATTAAAACCTATTTCCCTTAAACAGTATACACAGTATATTCTGGTAAGAGTCATTCTGTGCCTAGCAGAGAGCTCAAAGACTGATGAAAAAACAGGCTGCCACAGCCCTTCCTTTGGTCACCAAAACCCACAGGTTTTTTTTTTCCTCAAGTGAATGCAGTGCCTTATGTGAGGTGACACAGCATGGACTTTAGAGCCTGAAATTCTCCTTTCCCAAACGAGTAATCACCAAATCCAGCAGCAAACACAAGTTTCACTCCCTTCCTACCACTGCCCTAATTGAGTCAACCACTTTTAGGGATGAGAGATGCTATTTCAATGCCTGCAGTGGGTCAGATCCTTCACAAGCATTGAGCTAAGAGCAAGGATCCAATCTAATATGTGTTAAGTCTTCTACAATGTACACTGGATCCACAGATAACTGGAAAAGGTCTGTGAATGCTACTTCTCAGACAACAGGGCAGCCACTGATTAGTCATGAATTTTCCCCCTACTGATCTGGGCCAGATTTGGGCCAGTGACCCAGAGAGCAGGTGCTCCCAGCACGTCCAGTCCCTTCACTCTGCTTTATTAAGTTAATCTGTCTTAAAACCCCTTTGGCCAACTTCAGGATGAACATGTTCCCAGAAGACAGTCATCATTTTCAATGAAGTGAACATCTACTGAACCATACCCTCCAGAGCCACCCATGAAAAGGCACATGAAAACGCCCTTGGTGAAACAAATGTGAAATACAGCGTGACTGCAGACCGGCCTGATAGTTCTCCCTCCCTTCCTCCTTCTCTCTCCCTAAACTGTGCACGCACACAAACAATAGTTCATGGGACATTTGGCAAGGAAAGGATCTTACAGTAAGACTGAGGAATTTTTAATGTAGTGCCATTCTCAAGATTAAAGGAAAATGACCCAGGGACACTTAAAGATGCAATTTCCAGATGTGAATACAAAATGATTTAATGCTGATGGCAGGAATTCCAGACTGTCCAAGGCCAGAGAGTGTTAAAAAAATACACTCTACCACTCTAGCTTCTTATCCTTCCCATAAAATCATTTCAAAATGCTGTAAAGCAGTAACAATAGCTGCAGACTAAAATGTTGGCTGGTCACAGGTAACGGGCTCTGACTTTAAACCGCAAAAGCGAGGAAATTAAGAGTTAAGCCTGACAGTCAGCCCTTTTGTCATCCTGTTGTGTCCATTTATTGCAGCACTTACAGCATAACACCACAGGCTTATTGGAGACCCTGCAGTACCTAGAAACAACAGGACAGGTTAAATATGGGGTGGCAGACTGAATTCTGATTTTTTCCCTGCTTCTGAGTAGGTGAAGTCATATACCAGTTGTTACACTGCAGAGAGGTATTTGGGGGGGGTCTTTTGTTTCTAATCTGCTGAGAGCAAGCGTGTCAGTCATGCCCATTTTTTATTTCTTTTCACTAAGTGAAAAATGCATATTCAGTTTGGGGCTGGATGAACAATTACGTATGAAGCAGTCAAAAGGTGTTTTAGAAGTGTAGCTGTAACTCTGGCTGCAATGACATTTTTGATTAAAAAATAAAAAGGCCCAAATATGAAGGAGACAAAATAAGACATGGCATAAGGACTGACTTCCCCCTGCTCTCAGTGCCCCTGACTCCTATGGCTGGGTGCAAAATGAGATTCTCTAGAGATAATGAAGAGATAATAGAAGAAAACAAGTGTTGCAGACAAAAACAAGGCAGGGCAGGATATGAATGTTAGAAAATGCTTTGAGCAGTTTAGGCCTTAAAAAGGCATCTATACTTACTGTAAACAGTCAAAACAAAACAAGGTTTCCAAAGTAATTAAGGCTCCCCAAACGTGAGGGAGTAGGGAGAAATACCTATTTGGCTAAGTGGCAAAAAAATACAAAGTGGAAGCACTTCAGAAGCATAACATTGACAAGACAAGCAGGCGAAGGATGGGAGGAGAGAGATAAGAAAAGGAGGAAAATTCTGTAATCCCACAGAGAGCCATATTCCATTCCACCAAAAGCCATCTATTGGAGACCCCATGTCTAAGTGACTGAAAATTGCAAACATTAATCCCAGTTATGAACTGTTGTTGTTTTTACGAGGGGTGTTGTGTTTAAAAATTTAGGGCAAAAATTCTCCTCCATTACCCACACAGCAGATCTCGCCTCTGATAGTCTCTTTGCCTTGTGTGCAGCGAGCTCCCTGCCTCCCCGGCAGTGGGCGTTCAGGCAGGTGGGGAAAGCAGAATTTGGAGCTCCCGCTGGCAGAGACACGGCAGGGACACGGGAGCGCGGTACACCCAGGAAGAGCACAATATTACAGTCGAGATCCCCCGTGTGGCTCGGAGAGCACGCTGCCCTTCACTAAAGACACACTACACAAGCTTGAAACACGCCTCCTCCGGAAACTTCAAACTAGTTTGCCTGAGTTCGGAGCAATTAGTATATCCACTTGCCAAATAGAAGTCATTTAACTAAGTACAGGAGATATCATATGCTCCCCTTCTTTGCCCCCCCCCCAAATTTGATTGCACATAAACCCATCTGTTTAATTATGAGGTAGTCTCCCTATGAAGCAAAAAATTTCAATTTCCTACTTACCCATGGAAAGGGAAAAATATTTTTTCTTAACGTAATCTTTCCTGGACTTCAGCGATAGCTATGTTAACATTTCCAAGAGCTTTGATTTCACGAGGAGAAACTAGTTTGCAAACACAAACTCAAGCTTTTCATGCACAAAATGGAGGAACAGTGAAGCAGGAGGTCTGTGTGTCACTGCATTTGTTACTGCATTAGACACGACGCAAGCCAGGAAAACTGTCCTATAACCCCAATGTCTCTGCCTCAGTATTACCGGGAAAGCAGCTATATTACCTGGGAAAACCTGAATTCAACATATTTCACCAGCAAAATAGACTCTTAAAATGTATTTGCTCTGTTCCTAGAGATAATTATTTTTGTTAGCAGACCCCAGAATCCCAACTGTTATGTGAACTGCTATAAAATTATATGCCACCACTTTTCAGGATGAAAATGCTTTGCGATATCCCTGTTGTTAGTGCTAAGGAGTTAAAAACATGCACAGATTTCACTGTAATACTGGGTGGAAGAATCTCGTCTGCAAAAAAAATATAAAAAGGTTTCTTTGCATAAATGCTCGAGACAAAAGAGGTAATACTACTTTTTGTTGTTTGGTACATGTGTCTCTGTTTCAGATAGAACATGAGAAGTATTAGCTAGCAAGAAGTTCCTGCCCACAACATCAAAATTAACGAAGAAAAAAATATCCACAGATAGCCACAGACTCACTAGCCCATTAGAATCTTTAATGTGAACTGCGGTTGCATTCAATTGAAATGGGACTTCTGTTTTTTATGACCAGATGAAACAAGATATGGTTGTACCTGGCAAACAGTGCAAAGAGGGTACACATGAAGAAATACAAAGACGAAATGTAGACGCATTATTTCAACAGATGGTAACAGTACCACAGCAGCATGTTATTTTTTCCCTTAGTTCAAGAACACAAACATAAGTAATCAATCATCACTGATTAAGTAATTATGGTACCCTACATGTTATCACTTACCTGGAATCCTTTATCTGTGTACATTACAGATCATTTTGTATTTTTTGCATTAAAAAAAATGCACCCCACCGCACTGCAATACAGTTCCAGGTTGTAAAACAGAACTCTACATTACTATCAACCTTTAAGCGCTACATTTTTTTTTTAACAAAAGCAATTGGTTTCCAACAGGCTGGATAATAAGTCTTTTGACCTGCATTCTTCTCTGACCCATTAAGGTCACCCCTGTGCTCGGGCATATAGCTGACTTAGGAAATGCCTGCAAGTCCTGCATTTCATCTCCTGCCCACTCAAAATAAAGCTTTCTTTAAATGTGTCTGTACGGGTCCCTGAAGACCAGGGAGGCATCCCTGTAGTGGGCAATGGAGGGACAGAAGCTTCTGCCTTTATTAATGAATGCAGACCATTATGAGTCTGGCTGGCTCCTGCACTGTTCCCAGAAGCATATACTGTACGTGACTTAAAATGCTAGAATATTGACACAAAGCGAGCTGGGCACCCCTAAGGAAAATTACTCCTTGGATATAATGTAGGCTCGTAACAGCTATTAGAGTACAAAATAAAACCCTCCGGGATCAAACTGACATATACCGCATTCTACCTACTCCTCAAACATTAGAAGAATTTCTTTGTGAAGGCATTCTCAAGGACAGCATTAAACTGACTTTTGTAGCAATCTGCAACAGCTTTTTGGCTTACAGCTTTTAGTACTAAATCTCTAGTTTGAATCAATATAAGTACTATATCTTCCACATTAATCAATACATTTGGTTCAATACACGTTCTATTAAATTATACTTTCTAATCAAGATTTTCTACTTCTCTTCCCTTCTTTTTATTCCAACTTCTTACCCTGCACCATACTTTTCAAACTGTCTGCAGCTAACAAGAGGATGTTGGATTTTCCAGAAGCGAAGTGGAAGGAAGAAAGAAAGGCTGGTGGAAAAGACAAGACGAGCAAAACCTTAAGTGCAGCGGTAATGACAAATCAAAAATGCAGTTTCACAGTGTCAATGTGGTTTCCAGAACTTCAGCCTGATGCTTCATTACTTAACTGGTTGTCATGATATAAGACCTCTCAGGCAGAAAGCTCTGCATTGGGAACTGCTGAAATACTGCATCATGTGGAAAGAAGTGCAGGGAAGGAGGGAAGAGGGGTATTAAGCGGTAACACCAAAAACAAATAAATGAAACTCATTCAGACATAACTGTAAGAAAAATCTCAGTAAATGTTGATTTGTATACCCCTTCTTCAAACTTGTTCTGCTTCAGTACTGCAGCGCAGAGTTTCTGTCAAAGCCCCATTATATTGTGGCAGGGTTCTTTCCTGGTAAACTGCAATATGATTATACCCAAGACTAAATTGATGAGATATTTAGATTTGTGAGATACTAAGATTAAACGCATACTATAAATTAAGATGTAAAAAGATATTATTCAGTCCAGGTCTTTGGGGATATTTGAAACATTTGGATAGAAGATGTCTCCAGCAATCTGAGTGATGTACACAGTTACAGCAAATGACTTTTCCACACCTGTGTTAGGTTTGGTGGAATGTGGTTATTCTTCATAAGCAGAGAATATGAAATGTAATGTCAAAATGATAAACATGTATATTGCAGGCATTTCCCACTGTCTTACAGATGAGAAACACTGCACTGATGTCCCTCGTTTACAGTCAGTTTCTCTTTTTTGTGTCTCCATATAACTACTGTGAACCTGCAGAGAAACTGTTGCATTTTCTTTTGACATTTAACATCATCTTACTCAGCTCACAATAGCATCTTATAATACTTTCTAGATGACACTGTGTCACCACTAAAGAAAAAGGTGAAATAGCATAATTAAAGAGAAGAACAAGAATTCATAGAATAGAAAAGACCCATTAGGGCGTTTTCTCCACCCATCTTGCCAGTGTTGGATTATTGCCTATAGTGTAATTTCAAGTGTTTTGCCCAGTCCAATTTTAATTAGAGCTTCCAACGCTCCTCTTGGGAGACTGTTTCACAGCTTCACAGACCTCAGGGTTAGGATTTTTTTTCCTGATGTTCATCCCAGGAGAGGAAGAGGCTCAGCCAGCCCCAAATTACACAGGAAAGCAAATCTGCATAGTCAGGAGCTGGTTTCAGTAGAATATCTGGGGCTATTTCAAAGCATCTGAAAGCAGTAAACTTACTTTCAATGCCCCAAAACATTAAGGCCCCAGCTCCACTGCTGCTGCAAGCAATTAAGAAGATTCTGTTACATGGACTTCTCAGGCTCAGTTGCTATACAGGTAAAAATGTAGTATAGGTGGGATTTGTGTTGCCACAGTAAGGGTAACCCCTTCCATAGTCCACCTCCACCAAATGAATTAACTGAAGGTTAGGGATGTACCTAGGTCCATTCTATGGTATAATCCTTAATTGTACTGACAGTATCTATGAACACTCGGATTGTAAACATTTCTGTATTTTTCACATAGGTGAAATACAAAGAGCAACTTCAGCTGAAGCTCATCAACAGATGAAGTGAGCATAGATTATTTTCCCTCCCAGGTCCCTCCCTTCCTTTCATAAAACACAAACTACAAGAAATTAACTTACACTGTTATATCTGAAATCATGGAACTGGCAAATGTTTCTGGTATGTTTCATCCCAGGAATTACAATGCTTCTGACACAAAAATGAATATACATTCAGATTTTAATGGTCACACTTATCCTGAGTGAATGAGGGAGCTGGAAAGGAGATGATATCTGAGAGTTTTTCAAAGGTGAAAAGTAGGGAAGCCAAATGGAGGCTTTGGAGTTCTAGAGTGAACAGAAAAAATTCCAGGCGAGGTGTCCCTGCCACCAGCATCTCCAGTACTGCAGTGAATTTTAAATGCACTAAAGTAGGCACGGAGTTGCACCCAGGCCAAGTTTGATCACCAGCACAGACCTAACGAAACACAATCTCTGAAACTTGAGATTTCCAAGGAAAGAAGCATTTGATCTTAACTAAACCACAGCTATTTCCACAACAAAGAAGGGGCCAAATCCCAAGAGAATCTGTGTTCCCATAAATACCACTTATGTGTGGTGAGCTGATGTTTACCAGCCTTTGAGAAACAGGTCTGTTCTCAGACATGATGGCCAATTAAATGGTCATCTTAGGTCATGACTGACCACTGTTGACAATGGCAATTTAGGAAAGTCTACACTGAATTGCAGTTATTCATATAAATTAGTTCACCTAAGCTATGTGATTTGATATTATATGAAAGTCGCTGAAATGGCATGACTGCTAATCAGATCGTACTCTTAATTGTATTTATGTAAAACTCTCAGTATTCTGGTTCTCCTACTCAAGCATTTCCAGCTGGGCCAGAGAAAACCAAACCATAAAAAGATCTTTGACTGGATAGCATGTTCTCAGGGATGGAAACTGAAAATAAAAATAAAAACAAAACACCACAGCCCCCGCCCCCCCAGTACCTATTTTTTTTAGAGACTTCCAGTAAGTAAAACGTCAATGATTCCTTTTTGGATTCATTATTGTATGTGAGTACATATATCACAGATTTGCTGTATGGAAAAGAATGACATATTCTTAGGTACAGCAAATAAGACCTTCATCATTGTCACCAGAAGAGAACAGACACAAACACCTTCCTCATAATGACCGTTGGCAGGGGCTCCTGGTTAAGCCTCTGACATGAATCAGAGTAGCTCCAAGGCTGTTTCAACCTATGGTACCAGGTAATAGCCTTCCATAAGGCTCCCTTGCACTGTTTGGTGATTGTTGAAATGCAGTGGAACTTACAACAACCTCTTCCATTCCAGGCAAGGTGTGTCTGGACGCACAGGCAAGGTGCATGTGTTACCCCCATAAATGGTAAGATGATGGTGATGGGGAGAGAGGGCAATGGTTAGGACATGTTCACAGCAATTCACTGAAACTGGGAAACCTTCCCATTCTTTTATGCTGCAAAGGAGCTGTACTGCTAATTAGGATCCAGGCCTAAGTCTCGTCTGCAGAAAAACAAGGTTTTTGCAATACTGCAAATGTTTGAAATGAATACACAAGCATCCTTCCCCAATAAGAAAATTGTTCACTAAGTGGGCATAAAAGCTTAAACAAAAAAGACAAAAGGAGGCACTTCTGAGAAATATATCAGAAGTCTTATTACTTTAGAATATGATTATGATTACCCTGGTATAAATTAAGGGAAACTCCTCTGAAATCAAGGGATTTTCAAGACAGGGACAAGTAAGAACAGAGCCAGGCCTGCAGAGTTTAAAACAAAGTGAATATTGCTCACATACTGATTGATTCTTGTACACCCTCTGCAGAGGCCACAGCCAGAAGTGTCTTCACCGTGTCAGACACAGCCAGGCAAAGAGCAAGCAGAACCCAAAGCTGAACAAATCCAGGTTTATCTGCAGCTATTGTACAACAGCGTAACAGGGGACAACAAGCTTTGATAGGCAATACTGCCTAATAAGATATTCAGGGATTAAGTCAGTGTTTTACAGACACATGTGTTCATGGGCTAGTTGTTGCTCTGCTTTAATTTCTTCTCTTTGTTATGTTTAATTTATCATGCTGGTGCTTTCTAAACTACAACATCTGTAAACAAGTTCAAGTT